>SNQJ01S0032329.1:67495-78990 GCA_010110895.2 Picea sitchensis
TGTCTCTTTATCTTCTATTGCTCATTTTCTTTATGTATTTCTAAATAAATGTTGATTCCAATTTAGTACTACAACTACTGAAATCTTATTGTATCGGTAATATATTGAGTAAGTATCTTTTCGTCTGTATTTACTGTGAGTAATAGAAGACCTTCTGGATATGTATTCAAGGTTATACTAATATACTTTCTTCTACTATGACAAGGTGGGACTCTTTTGTAATTGATGCCCTTCTTTGTTTCACATATTTTTTTTTTTAAAGTAAAAAAGGAAGAACCTGTTATATTAAGTTATCAGAGAAACATTGACAAAATACACAGAGATATATTTCTGAGCCACCAAAAATGTTGTCGTTTTACTAGAAACTAGCATAGTTTGGAAAACTGTTTTGCCCTCTGTCTTGCCCGAAGGAAAACAGGATAGATGGCCATAGGTCAAGTTTACATGTAGAAACAACATGGTTAAACATAAAACAAACTAGCAAAGGAGAACCTAGATACCCAGTGACCTGTTGCCCTTGCCTCTCTGCCATGTGGACCTGGCTGGGATGGCAAATGGCTGCACATAGAATGGACATTTTCTCTTGGTTGGAGTGTTGGAGTACGCATCAAGGAGAAATTACAAACGTTGTCCCATGAGAAGGGTTCTGTGCTCCTGGTCTTCCATGTGGCCTTAGTGTTCGAACACTAGAGCCAGATGCTCTACACCGAGGAAGACCATGCAAGTCAAGATTACCTACGTTGTCGAAGATTTCGTTTCCCACTTCCACGTTCATCCCAGCTCTAGCCTCGATCTTAGTCAGTACTAAACTGGCCTCTTCCTCCTTCATCCGTGGTCTAGTATCGTCCATGTTCCCTTCGGCGCGAGCCTTGTCCTGAGCCTCGTCCTTGATCATTATCTGCTCAGCATGGTTGGTGGGGCTCACCCATCCACGGTATCTCCTCAATGATGCACACAGGGAATTATTCTGCCATCTCGTCTTTAGGACCACTACCATCCTTTAAGTTCGGCGCCATGGATCGGGTTTTTGGGGTGGTCACGAATTCCTCCACGAATGACGTTTCTTCAACATAGTAGGTTGGAAACTCGTCTGCGGCGCCACCCTCCAGTCTTCTTCCAGTCTCAATTGCCATGGTATGACTACTATGCTTTGTCTCCATCGATAGAGAACGCTCCAGGTTCTTCCTCCTTTGCCTTTTCTCTTTGTGGGTGTACCAGGATGAGCCACGGTGAGGCCTACCTCGCTTCCTGGTGGATAAAAATGAAGAGAGAATGCAACGAAACAAAAGTGAGACAAGACGATAAGGAACTAGAGCTGCACCAAAGCACCCAACCGACGGGGAAGTCCAAAATGAGAGTGAACCAGCTCTGTCCAGGCACTCGAAGTTTCGAATTGCCAAATGACAAATTCATCGGGCTATCCATAAACCCTGTCATGCTAAGTACGGTATGAGAGAGAGATTTCGCAAGAGGGAGGAATCCCTCCTCTGTATAGCGGCTATAATGGGTGACTACCATCGTAAATGCGGAGAGGATCGGTGGCGGCCATCAACATTTATGCTATGGCTCAATGCAGAGCCAGGTGGCAAGGCATTGTCGCGTGTCACTCCATCTGGGGTTGTTTCATAGTTTTGTTATTTTCCTTCACTTCATTTATTATTTCGATTTGACTCAGATACAAAATATGACCTCTATGTTGCTACAAGGTTAATTTCATTAAGGAATTTTTCTCATACAACTGAGGTAGGAAAATTGTTTTAAAACAAACTCTTAAACAACTTTCATGATGTCTGACATTATCCTTTGAGACTTAAGCTTAATCTCAGGACCAACACCATCAATCCCCAAGTATTCTTCTTCATAAAATTTACTTTTGATCCCACGTTGAGGACCACATAGTCCAATTTGTACTTCCTGCACAAATATTTCATATTTAATCAAATAAATACAAGTATACAAGAACTCCACAAGCTTGCCTACCTCTTTTTCATGTCTAGGTGGGGCAGATTGATCAAATGCTCAAGGAATTTAACATTCCCTTACTTTTGATTGTGCCCTATATGAAGAATCCTGTTCACCTACAAATTCTCTTATTTCTTCCTCAAAATTATTCTTTTCTTTCCTTGGATCAAACAATGGCACCTCCTCTGGAGCTCTTTTGATCTCTGATCCATCTGTAGTATTTTTTGGGTTCACCCTATCTTCCTGTGTGACAATGCCTCCTCTAGTAATAACAATGAATCTGGATTCCTTATCGTGATTTTTAACTGTTATTTTTTGGACTTGTTGGTTTCCACCTTGTCTTTCTTGAACTTTAGTTAACAATACTGGACAGTCTTCAATGACATGGTCAAATGCATTATAATAGTTGAAAGTAGTACAAGGATTCTGACAATACCTTCCCAAATGACCTGGTTGGGTGCAGTTATAGAAAATAATCTAAATTCAACCTCAACCCATGCCTCCTCCTCATCCTCTTCCTCTGAACCCACCACGAGGGGTGAAGCTTCCTCCTCCTGGGAAATTGAACTCCACAACATTCACATCTGGATGTAATTCTCCTTGAATTCTATATGCATCCCTTGACCTTTCGTGCATGAGGTTATAATCCCTACAGTCTTTCACATCATGCCCCATAGATTTATAGAATGTACAATGAATATTGGTGGGTGTTTGGACATATTTATTCATATAATAACATTCACCAGGGTGATGTTTAGTTCTACATACCTCGCACCATGGTAAAGTAGCCTGCTTCAAAGAGTTAGGGGATCTAGAGGCAAAGTATTCACTAAATAAAGGACAATGCTCTTTTTCATGGCCCTCTGCTTTACATCTGATACACCAGATGTCTCACCTTTTCTCTTTTCCTTTGTCTTTCTTCATTTCTTCAACTTGTAAATATAAACTAGTTAACTGATTCAAAATATGACTCATACCTAGATTGTATTATCCTATAGGTTCTTCTTCTAGTTTCATGGAAATCTCTAATGCCTCAGCCTGCTAAGAAACCTTCTGTTGTATTAGAGGAACTCTAATGTGTGGCAAGAGGGCAATGATTAACCATTCCTTATGTTGTTCATCTGGAATATGAAAACTTAAATGACATGTCAAGGTCTTAAACCTATAATCAAATTCCTAAACAAGTTCAATCACCTTCGCCTTTATTTCCTTCAACTCTGTAATGCATCATGACTCTGAAATAGGCTTCTTGAACTCTGCACTTAACACAATATTAATGTCATCCATCAGTTTAGGTTGTACAGATAATGTAACAAACTTCATATGCTAGCTTAGTGCACAGTCCCTCAATGTAGTACTAAATTGATCCCTTTTAACATCTTCATCGGTGACTTACTATATGCTCCATACAGCTTCGCATAAGAACTAATGTTGTTCAGGATCCTCAGATCCATCTCCTCTGAAAATAGCTAACCTTATTTCATCTTCCATTGATTTTCCTTGGTTTCTCGATTGAGTTTTTACTAAAATTATTGTTACAGTACTCTAAGTGCTCTAATTACTCTAGTTACTCAGGTTACTCTGGTTACTTGATGCTTCTAAAATAATAGGAGGAGTATCAATACTTGCTTCAATAGTAGGTGCAATACTTGAAGTTCCTGGTTCTTCTCGGTGAGGTTATTCAGTCTTTACTTCCTTTTCCCTTGCGAACTATGAATACTCTTCATATGATAGATCTTCTTCTTCTACACTATAGGATCCTTCGTCTTGTGCTAATGTCCTGTAAATCTTCTTAAACAGGTTCACAAGAGGAATATTTCTGAATGATCTCCCACTCTGCATGTGTCCAACCTCTGTGTCACTATTCTTATTTGAATTATTGAACATTAGATTTAAAATCCAACTTATTACTGTATCCTAAATATATTCTTCTCATGCAATAGCATCTTAATATTCAACTTCAAAAAGTGTAGAAACTTTCCTTTAGATCCCTTGAAGAAACACCACTCTTCTTCAATATATTATTCCACTCTATCAATAGAAAATTTAGTAGTGTACCCTCCAATAGTGTTGTCAAACCAGAGATCCACTACCCTTGACACAACATTATCAACTTCTTGACTTTATTAATCAACATCGATGTCCAAACCATAGGTGGTATAGATCTGATTTCAAACTGAGTGTCTGATAGTCTGGATAACCACGCATACAACTCCTGATGAACTCCTGCAAATAAAATATCACGCAGATAAGTAAATATGTACCTTCCCAAACAGTCTTCTGTACTAATGTTAGGGTTCTTGTTCTGAGCTACGAAGAAGTCCCTTTCTTTTTATTCTATGTAATTCTGAATTTATGTCTTTGATGGAAACCACCTTGGCATTCCCTCAAGAAGATAACAGTCTCGGCAACAAAACCATTTGTTGGCACAAGGGCAGTACCATGGTTCAACTCTAACAATGCACCAACAAATCCTAACTCTTGGCCCTTATGAAAAAACCTACGAAGTAGATGAAGTCTCACCTGAAGTAGCAATAGGGGGGTTTTAGGACACATGTGTCTACAACCAAAGGAAATGCAAGATGATTCCAAAACAACAATGCAAAATAACCTAGATATTCTTAACAATATTATGCTTAACTTCACAAAGTAAGTTATATATTCTAATATTCAAAAGGAAAATCAACAGTGCAATAACAATGTAAAATATAGTAAATAACAAAGCATTAACCATATGGAACAACAAGATTTTACATGGTTGACCCTCTCCCTAGGGATACGTCAACATAACTATGTTTATTGATAGAATAGATGAAAATATATAGTTCTATCTGTGCACTTAGATGTAGATCCTTTTCTCTCTTCATCTTTATTTCCTATCCCTGTGCACCCAGCTGCAGAGTCCATCTTTGCACCCATTTGAAGACCCAAAATACAAGAATACCCTAAAACATTACACTTTTACATCTCAAAACCTCTACCATTCTCACCTATCAACTATTCTAGACCTCTATTTATACATTCCATGAATCTTAGAAAACCATGGACCGAAGCCCAGGTGCCAAAACCCTAGGTCCACATATCCCTTGTTTTAAAGACATCATCGACTTGTTCTTCCTTCTTCTCTGCGAGGTGCTCCAAAGAACCCATTAGTCTCTTCTTTCGCTTGTTGAATTGTCCATGATATATCTTCTTTATTTCTTTGTCTTCCTTTATCTTCTCTTCCAATGACTTGATTTCATTTACTTCATTCCTTCTTTTATGCTTATTTAACCACTTCGAACATTCCTCAGTTTGTGTGCCTTCTGTGTGCTTCATACTTTGTATTTATTCTTCCTTAATATTTGCTTTCTACATTAACACATGACCAAGGGACAAAATTCCCCAGTGTAGTCACCAATTTCTATTTGTAGGATAATTCCCCTATGGACATGTGAATGACCTCTTGGATCTTAGACCCCCATGAACAAGATAGAAAATTGATAACACTGGACACTGGAATTCCTTTAAATGTAGCTAAACTAATTAAAATAAGAATAGGAATAAAAGAGCATATACCTTTTTCCGAAGCTTGTCCTTTCTTAGTCCAAACTAAACTTGATCTTCAATCCCTTTAATGAGATCTGAAATTCAATATACAATAAAGAACATGCATGCTTCCTATTCCACCAATATTAGTTTAAACTATATTTATCAAGAACAAACAATCCCATGCAATCATACACAACCTTGAAGGAAAAATTCCAAGAATATATCAATGAGAACATAACAAGGTACTCGCAATTTGTAGATGCAGATGAAATAGCCTCACCAAGTCCTCCTTGTCCAACCCCTTGCTTGAGAGATCCACGATCGAAATGAAAATACTTTTCACTGATATTCTCCTCCTTTTCACCATGAGAATGGATCCTTTTATAGGCTTTGGGAGGCTCAACCACATTATTTATATTTTTGAATAATGTGAGGATCTGACTCCATCAGTTGTGGTATCTCCCTTATATACAGACTAAAGCTTCGATTCGAGCCAAACCAACTTGGATAATTTGTAGTTGTCCTTAGAGATAAGGGGGATTTATCCCCAATAATATATCAACCAATAAAAAATCCCTCAAAGATGGCCACATAGATCTATATCGCTCCCTACTAAGTGTACAAGGAGCATTATCACTCCCTACAAGTGAGAAAAGGAGCATTGATCTCAAAAAATTCGTTTAAGAGGATAGTTTTCCAAGGAAAAATAATTTATAAGCTTGACAAATGATGTGTTTTACTTTTCTAACATGTCTTAGAGGGTTTATCAAGTGTTCTTATGTTTTCATCCACAATACGACACATGCAGGATGAAAATATGATGTTTGCGACACTTGCAACAAAAGTGCGACACTTGCGACAAAAGTGCGACACTTACGATAGTGATAATGGGACATTATCGAAGTGAGGAACTTTGATGTGTAACACCATATATGGTGGTTGGGTATATTACAAAGTGGTATTAGAGACCATTTTTCAACACTGAGCATGGATGGGCCATTTATCAGAGCGGAGAAGTGAAATTTCATAGTTTGCAAGTGAATTGTTTCACATATTGTCAGGAAGGGTTCGTTTTCAAATTGTTAGAAAAAGTGTCTACAATGTTTTTTTTGGTAAAAATTGGGAACATCTGGGTGAAATGGGTCCAAAAGAACCAATGTTTTGCAACTAATTAATGGAAATTTTGAAGTGAAAGAGTCAAATTTGAAAGGTGGTGCACAAATGTTTGTGTAGAAGGATTGAATAGGTGGTATTAAGTTTAGTCATAGAGTTCTAATGACGGTCCAAGAAAGAATTTAATTTTTCGAAAATTTAAGCATTTTTGGAATTTTGGAAAAGTGCGAGATTGGAAACATTTTGATATTTTTCCATACTCTAATGTCTGCATGACATGGGAAGGGCCATGTGTCAGCTGACATGGTGACATGTGACATGTACTTCCATGGTGGTAGGTACATGAAGGGTAGGAGAGGAAAATAATATAAGTATTGGTTTTAGGATTTCATGAGTCTGCGAGTCCACGAGTATGGGAGTCTGTGAGTTTGAAAGTCTGAAGAAGTGGAAAATGGCTAAGTGTTGAGACTTCTCAAAGGGAATTATGTAAGAAAATTTACAATTCTGTGAGTTTGTGAGTCTATGAGTCTGCAAAGGTAAAAACAACTAAGTGTTGGGATTTAGTATGAGTCCATGAGTTCATGAGTCCACAAAGGTAAAAACATCTAAGTGTTGGGAGTTATTATGAGTCCATGAGTATGTGAGTTCGTGAGTTTGCAAAGGTAAAAACGACTAAGTATTGGTACTTATTATGATTCAGTGAGACCATGAGTCCATGAGTCTATGAGTCTGCAAAGGTAAAAATGTCTATGTGTTGAGACTTTTTTTACGAACTTATGAAAGAAAAGATACAATATTGTGAGTTTGTGATTCCATGAGTCCAAAAGTCTGAAGAAGTGGAAAAATGACTAAGTATTGATATTTTTTGGATGGAGTTATGAAAGAAAAGTTATAAGATTGTGAGTCTACGAGTCTGTGAGCCCGAATAGATTGAAAAATAATCTAAGTGTAGAAACTTTTTTGACGTACTTATGAAAGAAGAAATACAAGATTGTGAGTCTGTGAGTCTGTGAGTCCGCAAGTCTGAAGAACTAGAAAAATGACTAAGTGTTGAGATTTTTCGAATTGACTTATGAAAGATACATTACAAGATTGTTAGTCTATGTTTTTGTGAGTCTTAATAGATGGAAAAATAATCTAAGTGTTGAAATGTTTCGAGCGAATTGATGGAGAAAGTAATTCCGATACAGTATGTGAACACAATTGTACAAAAATTCATGAATCTTGTTGATTATTTTATCCTAACAAATTTTGTTGGCTACACATTTTGCAGAATTAGAGGTATAGATAGAAAATTATTTCTTATATGAGGAATAAAGTCATGGAATATGCTCAAGGGTCTTACATCCATGGGGAAGAATTCATAGGTCTACATATAAGCATGGGGAATGTTGACATAGATTCAAATGGGAGAAGAGATAGGCAAGATCCTGTCACTATGAGAATTCTTGAAAGGGAAGTGCAAAGCTACAAGGATGATAATGAAAGGATTATGAAGGCTCATGAAGAGATAATTTAACGCTTAAACATGTTGCATAATAAAGTTAGCACAAATTTTGGCACCAATCAATAAGTTAGTGCTAGACAAGAATCAACATTTGTATCCCATAACAAAATGGATGATCATGGAAAGGATAGGCAGTCAAGAAGAATGAGCATGATCCATCATTCTCCAAGGAATATCACTCGAATAAATCATGCAAGTTCAGGACCAGTAAGTAGCCCAAGTTTTTCCCTTATTCAGAGGTAAAGAAGAAGGCCTGAGGTAGACATATTCCAAGGTGAACTCGAGAAACTAAAGCCACCTAGTTTTAGTGGTAAGCACATGAAAGGAGAAGATGCAAAGGCTTGGCTATTGGAAATTAAGAAATATTTCGGTTGCATGACTACCCATCCCAGGTAGAAGCTAGGATTTCCACCTACCACTTGAAAGGATAGACAACCATGTGGTGGGATCAACTTAAGCAAGCCAAGAACCTTGATGATAAGAGCATATCATGGAGGAAAATCAAAGGATATTTCCAAGAAAAATATTTTTCTGAGAATTACTATGAGAGAAAGATGAAAGAGTTCTTTGAACTCAAGTTGSGAACCACGACAATGGAGGAATATGAGAAATAATTMTTTTAGTTGTTGAAGTATTTTGACTTCATAAACGATGAGAAGGTTAAAATAAAAAGGTTTCTAAGTGGGTTACCCTCCTTCTATAGTGATAATATTCAGTATGACAACCCCAAGACCTTAGAGGAGACCATAAGGAGACCAAGGAAACTTTATGAGAAAAGAAAAGGAAGGCCAGGGTTCCAAACGAATTGGAATGAAAGGATGAAAGAGAAAAAGGATCAAAGGAAGAAATTTTTTAAGCTGTCGTTTTTTAGAAATAACTCCCAATCAAGTCAGTAAGGCCAACTAGGACAAACTGATCAAAATAATACAGATTCATTTGGGAAAAGGAAAAGGAAGAAACCTATTCAATGTTGGAGATGTGGGGAGAATCATGTATCTTAGGAATTCCATCATAAAGGAGAAATAATGAGGATTTTCCACAACATTTAGGATGATAAAATAGTGGGGGACATGGGAGGAAGTATGCCAAGTATTTATGCAGCCTTGGACAACAAGAATGGAAAATATTAATCCCCCATGATCTAAGTGGAAGGTAAGATTTATAACCATCCCATACCAATTTTGATTGATTCTTGATCTAGCCATAGTTACATAAATGATAACATTGTTGAAATATTTAACTTGCAAAGAATTAATGATAAGAAATATTGGTTAGTTCTGTTAGCTATGGGGTATAAGATAAATATGAATTAGGTGGTTAAAGATTGTCAAATAGACATGAGTGGACTCAACATGAAGGTAGATGTAAACATCATACCATTGGGTTAGTATGACTGTATAATTGGCATGGATTGGTTGGAAACGCATCATGATGTCCTAGACTATTAAAACAAGACAATCAAATTTCTTGATGAGTAAGGGAAAAAATGAAATATTCAAGGCATTCCAAGAGTTTTAGTTGTTAGAGAGATTTCAACTACGTAGTTGAAGAAGAGATTCAGGAAGGGATGACTGGTTTTTGCAGCCCATATGGAGGAGGAAACCAAAGATAAGGTGGAAATAATTGAATACCATCCGATATTGAGGGATTTTGAAGATGTTTTTAGGGAAGTCCCATGATTTCCACCAAAGAGAGACATTGATTTCTCTATTGATTTGGTGCTAGGATCTACCCGAATGTATAAGACACCATAAAAAATGGGTACACCGGAATTGAAGGAGTCACAGATGCATCTTGAAGAGTTGTTAAAAAAGTGGTATATACACCCAATTGTGTCACCTTAGGGAGCCCCAGTTATATTTGTGAAGAACAAGGATGGAACCTTAAGGTTTTGTATTGAATTTACGAAACTTAATAAGTCTTCCATAAATAATAAGTATCCTTTACCCAAAATTGATAATTTTTTTGGTCAGCTGAAAGGTGCAATAATATTTTCAAAGATTGACTTGATATCAAGCTATCATCAAGTAAGGATGAGGGAATAATACATCAGTAAGACAACATTCATAACAAGATATGGGAATTATGAGTTCACGGTAGTGCCATTTGGAATATCAAATGCCCCAACAATTTTTATGTGTTTGATGAATATAGTATTCAGGAAATATCTAGACAAGTTTGTGCTTGTGTTCTTAGGTGATATACTCATCTACTACAAATCAAAAGAGGAACATGAGAAACATTTAAGAATGGTGTTGCAAGTTTTGAGAGATCAATTATTTTATGTTAAGATAAGTAAGCACAACTTTTATCAAAATATGATTCACTACATGGGGCATATAATATCAATAGCAGGGATGGAAGTGGATCTTAAGAAGATAGAGTCTGTCAGAGGATGGAAAACACTAAAGAATGTGATAGAGGTCAGATCCTTCATGGGCCTTCTCATTTATTAATGAATATTCATAAAATATTTTTCAAAGATTGGAAGTCCAATCACTTCTTTGCAAAAGAAGGGTTTGAATTTCAAATGGAGTTCCAAGTGTGAAGAGAGTTTTCAACAGTTGAAAATAATATGGAAAAGTTATACAATATTGAATATTTCATATTCAAATGAATATTGTTTTGTATGCACCGATGAATGCAAGGAAGGGATTAGTGGATTCCTTAGTTAAAAGGATCATGTGGTATGCTATGAATCCTGAAAAATTAAAAGAGCATGAGAGGAATTATACTACCCATGACTTGGAGTTAGAAATGATTGTACATGCCTTAAAAATGAGCAGGAATTACCTTGTGGGTAAGAAGTTTGAGATAAGGAAAGACCATTGTGGTATGAAGCATTTGTTTGGACAACCAATACTAAATGCTAAGAAAACTAAATGGCTGGAATTTCAGAGTGAATATGACTTCAAAATTAAGAACATAAAGGGAAAGGAAAATCAAGTGGTCGATGTACTCAGTAGGAGATCTCATGAAGTGTGTATCACAACCATTATCATGTACAAGACATATATTAAAAATAAATTTATCGTAGCAACAAATTCAAATAAGAATTATTTAAAAATAAAGGAGACATTTGCAAGATACTAGATATATAAAATATACAGAACATAAATAAAATGCTAGAAATGGAAGAATAACAGTAAAATATCGAGCATAATCTTCACAATACACAGAAATGATACACGAAATAGCAATAGAAAAGCACTTTGATTCAGAAAGCAATGTTCACAGGCCTCTTCGAGGGGGCAACCTCCAATCGAGCAGTGCTCTGTTACAATAATCTCCAAGCTAGGGTTCTCATACCCTCGCCTCTTATTTATACAAAATATGTCTATTAAGATAAGCATCTAGAGGAAGATCCTTCTAGAAGAGGAAG
>SNQJ01S0032329.1:97701-116257 GCA_010110895.2 Picea sitchensis
AGTTATTTTTTTTATGGAGTGGCATGGCCCTAGCCTAGGTGGTATGGGGACATTACAATTTATACAGTTCCACAAGAGTTTCTATGTGGCATAGCCCAGTGGGTTTTAAGGGTGGGTATGTTACATTATGGTATCGGAGCTCCAATTTCCAACCCTGATCCTGGATGGGCCAAGAAATTTTATTGAGTCACTTGTGGGGAAATTGGGAAAACGCCCCAATTCTGTTGTGAAAATTCTTAGAAAATATGGAGAAATCATCTAAGTGGTGAAAATTTCGCAATTTAACATCTGTTCAAGTAAATTGCAACCTGGGATGGGTCTGCTGGAATACTGAGCGGGGGGGGTGAATCAATATTACCCATTTTTAACAATTAGTAGTTACTTTTTATATTTTATTGATTACCACAATAAATCAACAATGAATTGTATGAAAATCAATTATATAAATATATTCAACATAAATTACAAGTTTATATAAAGAATAGTGAAGGACACCAATACATTTTAGAGAACCAACTCTATGAGACACCAATCCCCTTCTTCAAGGCACCAACCATATGAAGCACCAACTTCCTCATCTTTAGGTCACCAACCCTAGGAAGCACCAAATCCCTTGTATTTAGGGAACTAACACTAGGAAGCTCCAATGCCCTTGTATTTTACAATTTGCTTAGTAAGGATATCAATCCTTCCATGCTCCTTCCTTCCACCCTCACTACATAACTATATTAAGTTTTCCTTCTTGGAATCTACTTCTTATTTTTATCTTTTGATCTGGACTGCAGAGACACTTTATTATCACCACACTTTCTTGTTTATACACTCTTTCAACTGGTGTGAGATATGAAACATTGTGTCCCTTTGTTTGGACCATCACACCTTTTCATTAACAATAATATCACTTGTTTTTATTCATTCAATTATTATTGAGAAGCCTTTTCAATTTAATGAAAATGTTTTTCATTAATCGATCACAGGATCGATTTCATTTAACTTAATTTCATGTCTCTACAAAAATTGCAGAAATCAATTATGTAGAGGCACTTCCTTCAAAAAATTTACATGTGACCATCTACACAAAACCATGGGCTTATTGTCTAAGCGATATTCCCAGCGCCTTATGGCTTATGTGTTCATAACCCATAACTGGGGGCTAGAACCTAGCTCACTGGATTTTGGTGTTCGACGATTTTTCTTTGACAATCATCTAATATTCCGTAGTTTTCAATTTCCTGAAATGGTTACCTCTCACACGGGTCGATCTGATGGCTGGCATGATTTCCAGAACCAAATCAATGGTCAGGATCCAATCCTTACTCATTATTTTAATTCTTAATCCAACAATTATGACTTAATCTACGGTTGATATGGATGGATCTTATTTACTTCGAAACTTAGGATTTTGCAACTTCCAGTATTTGCAATCATTAAACCTCCTAGAGTATATTTCCCCGAAACAAATCAGACGGTCATTATTCATTCTTTCATTAGTTGGACGGTCCTGTCTTGTCGAGAGGTTTTGTGCAAATCAATCACCATGAATGAATCTACAGGTGAGTGAATAGTTCTTGTTTACTTCGAGAATTCATAACTTATTCCTTATTTATGACTTACTTTGTTCTTCCACTCAACTTTATCCAAGGGTCGAGAATGATCTTGGAGCATATCAATGATCAGGGGTGATTGCAAGGTCCTCAACTAATACGACATTTAAAAATATCGTCGAGTTCTGCATTAGAAACGTCTCATTTGGCAGTGGAACGTATGGAAATTGTAGATTTTATTGGCGGGTGACCATTGATGGTCGGTGTATATTGTGTAACCATATCTTGAGTGTGGTTTAGTCCTTCACCCAAAATTTGCAATTGAAGTTTTACGATTGTTGGTGGATCAACCATAGTTGTCAATCTTTGAATCGATGAGACTTGACTGTCTAGACTAGTTGTGGGATTGAAAATAACTTGTTGTTTAATTCTCCCTTAGTGCTCCGCAATCAATCCCTTCTCATGATCTAGCTCTTTCTATCCAACATTCCTAGTTTGTCCTATGGGAATTTTGATCATGATCATGTTTATACAATGCACTTTCCCTTCTGAGCTTCATGTGTGTCATCGGTTGTTGAAATCAATGACAGTATGTCCAACAATCTCCCAATTTTTCATTGAGGGAAACACTCTAACTTTATACAAACTCCCCCTGTGATGATGCTTTTCTCTATGAAGTTACTCTCCCCCTTTGACATCAATGGGAAATGGTTTCTCCCCCTAACCATTCGATTTTTATTGAGGCCTTTGAATTACTCCTAATTTATGTCGGACATTTTCAAAAGTACTCCTAGGAAGAGGTTTTGTGAAAATGTTTCCAATTTGTTCTTTGGTGTCTAGATATACTATTTTAACTATTTTTTGGGTGACCTGATCTCTTAGGAAATGGTATTTAATTGGGATATGTTTTCTTTTCGAATGCATGAATGGGTTTTTAGAGATACTTATGGCACCGATGTTGTCACAGTTAATAATAATAGGATCATTATATTTTATTTGTAGGTCTTCTAGAGTTTGATTCATCCAAATAACTTGTGTGCAACAAGATGCAACAATAATGTATTATGTCTTTGTTGTAGAGAGTGATGTGGGTGTTTTTTTCTTGCTTGACCATGCTACCAGAATTTTTCCTGAGAAAAATTCTCCTCCACTGGTTTTTTTCCTATCATCTATGTTACCTACCCAATTTGTATCAGTATATGCAGTTAGATTGAAGTATTTATCTTTTGGATACCATAATCCTAGTTCTAGGGTGCCTTGAAGGTATCTGAATATTATGTTTACTACTTTTAAGTGGGTTTCTTTAGGTGTATATTGAAATATCCCCAGGAACCCTACAACCTACATGATGTCAGGTATTGTTGTTGTTGAATAGAGAAAACTTCCAATCATAGATCTATACATTGTTTGGTCTACTTTTGGTGAGTCATCTTCTAGACTTAGTTTACATCCAGTGACCATTGGAGTACCCATAGTCTTGTTGTCTTCCATTTGGAATTTCTTCAACATTTCCTTGATATTTTTTTTTTGTGAAAAAAATATTCTATTTTCTGTTTTATTTACTTGTAAACCTAAGAAGAATGATAGTTCTCCCAACATAGACATTTCAAACTCTTCTTACATTTTGGTTGCAAATTTTCTGCTTAGTGTAGTGAGATTACTACGAAATATCATGTCATCTACATATAGTACCACAACAATCATTTTTTGATCCTCAATTTTGATATATAAGTTTTTTTCAGTAGTCCCTCTCTTGTATCCTTGTTTTTGTAGATATTGATCAAGAGTAGAGAACGATTCTCTGGGGGCTTGTTTAAGACCATACATAGCCTTTTTCTGTTTTCACACATAGTCATAGTTTTCTGAGAACATAAAACCTTCTAGTTCCTCAACATAGAATTATTCTTCTAGTGTTCCATTAAGGAATGTTAATTTGACATCCATCTGATAGACTTTGAAATTTATGAAGCATGCAAATGTTAGGAACATTCTGATTTCCTCAAGTCTTACTACTGGAGTGAAATTTTATTCAAAATCAATACCTTCTACTTGGGAATATCTTTTGCAGACTAATCTGTCTTTGTTCTTCATTATTTCCCCATTTTCATTTAATTTGTTCTTGAATAACACTTAGTTCCTATCACATTATTGTTCTTGGGTCTTGGAAATAGTTCCCAAGTCTGACTTTTCTCTATTTGATCTAGTTCTTCATTCATTTATTTTATCCAATCCTTACTTTTGAAAACTTATTTAACTGAGTTAGGTTCAATTAGGGATAGCATTGCTTGTTCTGAGTCAAAATCTAGTTTCCTTCTTGTTTCCACTCCTGCACTTTTATCTCCAATGATATGGAGTTTAGGATAATTCTCGTGAACTCTTTTTGATGGAGCTCTTGGCAAAGGAGTTTCTTTATTATCTTCTTCATCAGTGTGAGGTTCATTTTCCTGTGTTTCATCATCATCTTCTTCCTAAGATTCTACATCATCATTCTCTTGTTGAGATTTTATATCATCATCTTTTTGTTGATATTTTTTATCAAAGCCTTGGGATATGCCCTTTATTAGATCATCTATTTTTACATTTGCACTTTCCACTATTTTTAGTAGTTTGAGATTAAAACATTTGTATTCCTTTTTATTCGACGAGTATCCTAAGAGTATTACTTCATCAAATCTTGGGTCAAAAGTTCCTAGGTTATCTTCATCATTCTTTGTGTAACATTTACTTCCAAAAATTTTAAAGTATTTTACAAAGGCTGGCCTCCCAAACCATAGTTCATCAGGGGTTTTTTAAGGATTGGATCTCAACTGAGCTCCATTAAGTGTTTGAATTGTTGTGTGGATTTCATCTCTCCAAAATTTGTCTAGAACTTCATTTAGCATAGTTCTTGCAACTTCTTGAACTGTTCTATTTTTCCTTTCTGCCACTCATTTCTGTTGAAGATTCATGGGAGATGAAAATTGTCTTTTGATACCATGGTTTTCATAGAATTGAGTGAACTCTTTAGAGGTGAATTCTCCTCCATTTTATAATCTTAGACACTTAATTTTTAGATCTGTTTCATTTTCTACAAGAGATTATATATTTCAAATTTCTCAAAGGCTTCTAATTTTTCTTTTAAAAAGAAAAGCCAGGTCAATATTGTGTAATCATCAATAATCAACATAAAATAATGTTCATCATAAGTGATTTTGGTTCTAGTAGGTCCACATATTTTTTTGTGAATAATATCTAATGGTTTAGTTGTGGAATTCTCTTTTGTTTTGAACCTAACTCTTGTTTTCTTTCCTATTTGACAATGTTTACAAATAGGATCATATGGCTTAATCACTTTTGGAAGGTCCCTAACTGCCTCTTTTCCATTGTCTTTAATCAAGTTGTCAAAGCTTAAATGTCCCAAACTTCTATGCCATATCCAAATTCCATATACTTGGCTTAAGAAACATGTTTCTTCTTCTTTTATATCGAGGATATACACATTGCTAGATGTTCTTGGTGCAACTGCCACTATCTTTCCAGTGCCCTTTTTTTTATTTCACATTTCTAAGAATCAAAAGTAAGTATGTGATCCTGATCACAAGTCTGACTTAGACTTAGAAGATTTGGTTTGAGATTTTCTATCAAAAGTACATCTCTTTGGTTTTATTATTTCCTAAACTAGCAGTGCCTTTTCCCAATATGTTGGCTAACATATTATCTCCAAAAGTTACTTTTCCTTTTCCCTATTTATTTANTTAATCAAGTTGTCAAAGCTTAAATGTCCCAAACTTCTATGCCATATCCAAATTCCATATACTTGGCTTAAGAAACATGTTTCTTCTTCTTTTATATCGAGGATATACACATTGCTAGATGTTCTTGGTGCAACTGCCACTATATTTCCAGTGCCCTTTTTTTTATTTCACATTTCTAAGAATCAAAAGTAAGTATGTGATCCTGATCACAAGTCTGACTTAGACTTAGAAGATTTGGTTTGAGATTTTCTATCAAAAGTACATCTCTTTGGTTTTAATATTTCCTAAACTAGCAGTGCCTTTTCCCAATATGTTGGCTAACATATTATCTCCAAAAGTTACTTTTCCTTTTCCCTATTTATTTAACTTGAGAAATTTACTTTGTTCTCTAGTCATGTGTTTGGAACATCCATTGCCTATATACCACTGACACTCTTGATTTTTTGCATATAATGCTACATTGCACTCTATTTGATTTTTCCTCTATTCTTTTTTATTATGGGGAATATTTGTCTTTTTATCATATTTTGGAAATCTACAATCACGTGTTTTATGACAATAGTTGTTGCATTTTTGGAATTCACTATTGAAATATTGCGAAGGAGAAAATGATTTAGAGTTTCTTTTTTCTTTATTGTACATGTTTTTCTTATATCTTTGGACATTTATATTATTGTATTGTCCATAATCTTTGCATTGTACTACCTTGTGTCCAAAATTATTGCAAGAGTAACAATATCTAATGAATAGATATTTATTAGGGGTATTCCTTCTGGTGATTGTATTTTTCCTATCATTTTTTACTTTAGTGGAGAATATTTATTTCTATTTATGTGGAACAATGTTAAATGATATCATATTTGCCTTATTATATTCTCTTTTTAAGGAGCCCTTCAGAGCATCTACATAACTAATTGGTCTTTTGGCATATCCTTGTGATGTAGAAGTTGAGTCTTGGGTGTTTCCCAAACCAGTCTTATTGTTTGGTGACCTTTTACTATTGAGAATTTCATCCAAGATTTTTGAAATATTTCCAAAGTTTGATCTCTTCTTTTCTTTCTCAAGTTCACGTTTTACTAGCATAATCTCAGCTTCTAGTTTCTCACATGTTTGTTTTTTTATGACTAAGTCTACATAACTAATTGGTCTTTTGGCATATCCTTGTGATGTAGAAGTTGAGTCTTGGGTGTATCTCAAACCAATCTTGTCGTTTGGTGACCTTTTACTACTGAGAATTTCATCCAAGATTTTAGAAATATTTCCAAAGTTTTATCTCTTCTTTTCTTTCTCGAGTTCACGTTTTACCAGCATAATCTTAGCTTCTAGTTTCTTACATGTTTGTTTTTTTATGACTAAGTTATTTTAAAATGAATTCTTCAGTTTTATTACCTTCTAGGATTCGATAATTGAAATCACTAATGGTCTGTTCTGACTCCTTGATGGTTTTGGAAGCTTCCCTCTCTCTTGATTTAGTAGCTTCTTTAATCTCTAGAAGCTTTCTTCTTAGTACACTGTTTTGTTTTTTAGTTTTTCCTAGTTCTTCAATTACACTAAGGATTTCTTCTTCGAAGTTTCCTTCTTATTCATCTTATGAATGTTTATAATCTTGAGTTTTCATTCCCAGAAACAAAAGATCTGAATTTTCGTCTTCACTCATGTCTGAAGATATGTTTTCTTCGTTGGATTAGAAGTTTTTCTTTTTCTTATAAAATTTCTGCTTGTATTGGTTTTTCTGGTTATGAACTTCTTCATCATTTTCCTCCTTCTTGGGATAGGGACATTTGTTAGCAAAGTGTCCAATTTTGCCACAGTTGAAACATTTGAAAGGTAACTTTTCTTTATATTTTTCAAATTCATTCTGGAGTTTCTTTATAAAGTTGGCCTCTTCTACATCTGATATATTTGATAACTTATCATTGGTTTTTTTCTTCTTCCTCATCTTTGTTTTATATTCTTTAAAGGTTGTTTCATATTTTGTTGATTTATCATTCCCTGTTCTCATTTCATATGTTGTAAAAATTCCATGAAGTTGATCAATTGTAAGTGTGCTCAGATCAGTTCTATATTCAATTGTAGAAATCTTTGCATCATATATCATAGGTAATGACCTTAACAATTTTTTCACAATAAGTTTATCTTTAATTTCTTCTCTTGATGCTCTGATTAAATTAACCACTTCATCTACCCTATGAAGGTACTCAACAATATTTCCTTCTTCTTTCATTTTTATATTTTCAAACTGAGTTCTTGTTGATCCATATTCAGGATCTACCTTCCAATTATTAGACTGTAATGAAGGCACCTACTCTGATACGAATTGTTGGAATACTGAGAGGGGGGAATGAATCAGTATTACCCATTTTTAACAATTAGCAGGTACTTTTTATATTTTATTGATTACCACAATAAAGAAAAAATGAATTGTATGCAAAATGAGTTATATAAATATATTCAACATGAAGTACAATTTTGTATAAAGAATAGTGAAGGACACAAATCCCTTTTATATCCAGAACTCTAGGAGACACCAAACCCATTATTTAGGGCACCAACCCTAGGAAACACCAACTCCCTCGACTTTAGGGCGCCAACCTTAGGAAGGACAACCTCCCTTGTGTTTAGGTAACCAACCCTAGGAAGCTCCAACTCACTTGTATTTTACAATTTGCTTAGTAAGGATGTGAATCCTTCCATGCTCCTCCCTTCCACCCTCACTACATAAGTATCTTCAATTTTCCTTCTTGGAATCTACTTCTTATTTTTATCATCTGATATTGACTGTAGAGACACTTTATTCTCACCACTCTTTCTTGTTTTTATACTCTTTCAACTGGTGTGAGCTATGAAACATTGTGTCCCTTTGTTTGGACCATCACACCTCTTCATTAATAATAATATCATTTATTTTGATTTATTCAAATATTATCGAGAATCCTTTTCAATTTAATGATTTTTTTTTTCATTAATCGATCATAGGATCAATTTCATTTAACTTAATTTCATGTCTTTGCAAATATTGCAGAAATAATTTATGTAGAGGCGCTTCCTTCAAACCATTTACATGTGAACATCTGCAAAAAACCATGGTCTTATTATATGAGCGATGTTCCTAGTGCCTTATGGCTTATGTGTTCATAACCCATGACCGGGGGCTAGAACCTAGTTCACTGGATTTCGGTGTTTGACGATTTTTCTTTACCAATCATCTAATCTTCCGGAGTTTTGAATTTCCCGAAATGGTTACCTCTCACATGGGTTGATCCGATGGATGGCATGATTCCCATAACCGAATCAATGGTCTGGATCAAATCCTTACTCATTCTTTTACTGCTTAATCTAGTGTTTATGACTTAATCTATGGTTGATATGGATGGCTCTCATTTACTTCGAAACTTTGGCTTTTGCGACTTCTAGTATTTGCAATCATTAAACCTCCCAGTGTATATTTCCCTAAAATAGATTGAATAGTCATTATTCATTCTTCTGTTAGTCGGGTGATATTGGCTTTCCCATAGCTCTTGAAAAAATTGACGACCATGAATTAATCTTTAATGTTTCGAAGCAACTTTTTTTGCTTGGAACACTAACTGACCACTGATTTGCTTATGTATGTGTGTTTGTTTGCAGGTTTCCTACTTGGTATGGTTTTAGTGTTTATATTTTATTTATTAAAATTAGATCTGAAGATAACAATGGAGATACAAGATAACACAAGATATGTAACCAAATAACATAGATCTAACCTTTATTGATATAATAAGAAAGAACCTGATACAAGAAGGATGCATATCTGGAATAACATCAAATAGATCCAATAGATAAGATATGAGATGCTACAAAATGCTCCTGATAATAAGATGAAAGCCTCCAAACGTTAGATATACATTGAAGGTCAATACAAGAAGAACTAGGGTCAAGTCCCAAACCACCCTTGGTTGATGGAACGTCCTCCTAAAGAGATGAGAATACCCAAGTTTCAACCTAGCTGAAGGAAGTCTCCAAATGGATCCAAAATCCATATAATGATAGATCGATGCAACTAGATGCCCTCCCTGAAGTCCCAAGTCTAGATGACAAGATATGCTCCTCCAAATTGTTGAATCCACAATCAAGATTGCGCCCTCCTGAATATTATTAAGATCAATATTTCAACCCTGATGAAAGAGGCCTCCAAATACCTTAAAACTCCCTAGAAAGATAAATCGGGTCACTGCAAATCACTAGGTGAAGTCTTAGGGTCAAATCTCAAGTATAACCCCTCCAAACTGAGTAGATATGAATCACAGTAGCACCCTTCTTCCCTCCAAAACATGCCAAATCTCTAGATAATTATCGAGCAATAGTAACCCTTTCAAAATACAATAGATCTGATGATCAAGGCCCTACAAGAAATACCCAGGTGCTAGAATGTCAAAAATCCTTGTCAATAACTTGGATCGAACTTCTCTCCAAAGAATGATGTGTCCCCTTGATGGAAAACATCAAGGGTATGACCTCTTTCTATCCTAGATGAGTGATGGTACCTGTGAATGCTGTAGAATGTTGTGGGAGGATTATTGCATCCCTAAGACCAAGCTTTGAATAATATGGGTGGAATCTCTCGCCACTGAGTTTTTTTTCTCTAGGGTTTGTATTCTCAAAACCCTCAAAACTGTGTGCTCAAAAGCCCAATAGAAAAATGCATAGCAATCCAAGATGAATGAGAGGTGTGCCCTAGGATTTCCGTTATAACTCTTTCTATTCCTATGTTGAGTTAAGTTAACCCTTAGGTTGAACTCCTAACTCAATCTCAAGTGCTCTAATCCTCCAGTGAGTTACTTTTTACCCTTCCAAGTCAATTTCAAATTATAACAATGGGTTTAGTTGACTTTTCCCCACATGTTTGGAGAGACCTATAGTCTAGTGGGGATAGCTAGACTACTGAGTCTCTCAAACCCTCTTCCTCTAGAGTTGGAAAATTTCAGTCTCCTCTCTGCTAGAAATTAACGTCCACAAACAATTTTGAACCTAACATCAGTATCACCTATTCACTCTCCGTAGCATCCTCAACATGCAGATCCTTCCACTTGACCAAGAATTCCTTGATGCTTCTCCTTCAAATTTTATTCTCTTGAACTTCTAGTATTTCCTTCAGCGTTAGTACCAACTTCCCCTCTTCATCTAAGGGTGGCGGTACCTCCAGTGGGTTTATGTGTTGGATGATGACCCTCTTCAAACTTTATGAAACATGGAAGACATTGTGAATACCCTCTTCAAGCATGAAACATGGAAGACATTGTGAATATTTCTACCATGTGGAAGCTCAAATTCATAAGCCACGATCCCTACCTTCCTGATGATCCTGTAGGGTCCAAAAAATTGCGGTTGGAGCTTATTTTCTCATCTTCTTTTGATAGAATCATGCTTATATGGTTGGATCCTTAAGTATACTAAGTCACCAACCTCAAATGTGCACTCTATGCTATGCTTTTACACCTGGACCTTTTGCTCATTGTGTGCCCTTTGGAGATGATCTTTCAATTCCCTGAGTATGTCTTGACTCTGTTGCACCCAATCCTGTACCATAGGAGCTCTTCTATCACCAAAGGAAATATATACAAAGGAGAGAGGCTCATAATTGTACAAGGCCCTAAATGGATTCATACCGATGGACATGTGATGAGTGGTGTTGTAATAGTATTCTCCTAGGTGTAGCCACCTAACCCATTCATTCTGCTACCCTGCTACGTAATTTCTGAGGTAGCCTTCCACCCACTTGTTGGCTATTTTAGTCTGCCCATCATTTTGAGGGTGGTAAATGGTGCTAGGGGTCAAAGCCATACCAAACAACCTGAATAAATCCTACCAAAAGGTGCTCATAAATTTTCTATCTCTGTCACTAACAATAGTCTTGGCCAACCCGTGTATCCTGAAGATCTCCATGAAGAAAAAATATGCCACCTGTGTTGCCCTGAAGTGTGTGGAAATGGAGAATACGTGTGAAAACTTAGTTAACCTATCCACCACCACGAAACTACATTCTTTCCCCTGTGCTCTTGGAAATCCTGTGATGAAGTCCATGGAGATGCTCTCTCATTTGTGATCTGGAATGGGTAAAGGTTGTAACAGTCCTGCTGGATGTGTATGCTCATCCTTGTTTTCATTGAAAGTAGTGCACTCTTTGATGTGTCACACTACATCTTCTTTGAGACCCCTCCATGAAAACCTTTCTTGTACATGTCTATATGTTTTGACAATGCATTGGTACATTGCGACCAGTGAATCATGACATGCTTGTAGTATATTGGCCTTGAAGGCTGAATCAAAAACCAAGAAAATTCATCCCTTGTAGTAGATGATGTCATCTATGACTCTGAAGTTGTCATCCTGTATTTTCCCATCCATAAAATCACAAGCAAACTAGTTTTTGGAGTATTCCACCAGAAGGTGGGCCTTCCAGTCAACTGAAATACTGGTCATGGCATAAACTGATGGCCTTTTGGATAATGCATCTGCAACTATGTTATTCTTCCCCTTGAAAAATTCAATGTCAAAATCATATCCCTATATCTTGCTGACCCACTTCTATTGTCTCTCATTTAAGTACTTATGTTGCAAGAAGTACTTAAGGATGTTATGATCTGATCTCACTACAAATATTTCCCCTACCACGTATTACCTAAATTTGGCCAAGGCCTGAATGATAACCGCATTTCTTGATCTTATATAGTGTAAAGAATCTCAGGGCCCCTTAATTTTTGGCTCTCATAGGATTGTGGGTTCCTATTTTGCATCAATATGGCTCCAATACCCTCTTTGGATGCATCAAACTCCAATGTGAAGGGTTGGCCGAAATATGGCAAGGCTAAAACTTGGTTGGTGCTCATTACCTTTTTCATCTTGTCAAATGTAGACTATGCCTCTTCACTCCATCTAAAAGCTTCTTTCTTGGTCAAATATGTCAAGGGTGCACAAATTTGTGAGAACCCCTTGACAAACCTCCTGTAATAACTACAAATTCCAAGAAATCCCCTCAACTCTGTAAGAGTCTTAGGTGTGGTCCATTCAAGTATGCCTTGAATCTTCTCTTGGTGTACTTGTACCTCCTTTACTCCAATGATGTGCCCCAAGTAGAGGACCTCTGTCATCACAAATTCACATTTGGACTCCTTGGCATACAAGGATTGGTCCTCCATGATACTTAAAATATGTTCCATATGTTGAAGGTGTTCCTCCCAAGTATTTCTATAGATCAACGAGTCATCAAAAAACACCAGAAGGTGTTTCCTCAACTACTTGTTGAGCACATGATTCATGCATGATTAAAATGTGGTTGGAACATTGGTCAATCCAAATGGTATCACTAGGAATTCATAGTGGCCATAGTGACACATGACGATAGTTTTGGGGATGTCCTGCTCCCTCATTTTGATCAAATGATAACCAGAGTGCACGCCAATCTTGGTGAAGTAAACAACCCCATGGAGTTCGTCCAATAACTCATCAATCCTTGGAATGGGATACCTATTTTATAGTCTTTTTGTTTAATGCCCTAAAATGAATGCACATGTGCATGGTTCTATCCTTATTCTTGACCAGTACCATTGAGGATGCAAAAGGGATGGAACTTGGTCTAATGTGACCCATGTCTAATAGTTCTTTGATGACCTTCTATATCTCATCTTTTTACTTCTTTGGGTGTCTGTAGGGAGTGGTGATGACTAGTTTTTCCCCCTATTCTATCTCTATGATATGCTCAAACCCCCTATCTAGTGGCACTCTAGGTGGAATGGGTCCAAACACCTTTCTATGTTTGTCAATGATCCTCTGAATATCTGGTGCATAGTGAACCTTTCCTTTCTTGTCCACACGTACCAAAATCTTACACTCTGTAGCATATACAATCTCCTCTCTTCTGAAAATGGCCTCCATATGCTTTGTTGTAACTACTCTAGTTGTGTTTCCAGACATGCCCCTGAGAACTTCCTTTCTCCCACTCTCCTCTGTGAATGACATCTCCATAGTCTTGTAGTTCGTGGTGATAGTTCCCAATGTGATAAGCCACTAAAATACAAGTATGATGTTTGTATCAGGAAGTTTCATCACATATAATTCTTGTGCTAAGTCATGCCTACCCAATGTAAGCATCATCCTAGGAATATACATGTTACATGGCATGGTGCTTCCTCCTGCTACCTCCACCTTGAATCCTTCAAATTCAATTCTGGGTATGTGCCTCCTCTATAGTAGTGTTGAGTCAATGAAGTTGTGAGAAGCACCCTAATCAATGAGAACTAAAACCCTTTTCCCCTGCAATAGTCCTCTAATCCTGAAGATGTTGTACTTGGGTACCGCACTGATAGATGCCAAAGTAGCCTTATCCTTTGTTACACCATCGTGACCTGTAGCCTCCTCTTCTGCAGTTTCAGTGGTGCCTGCCTCTATTTTCTATATGTGGCTGAAATTCGCATCCTCCTCATTATCTAATGTCACCTCAATGCAATGATCCTTGCCACAACCCATAAACTTGTGGTATGGGTCCCATGGCTCTTTTCATGTGTAGCATAGTTTCTTTCTTCTCAGTTCTCTTCTAGTGTTCTCATCCATCCTACCTCTTCCCCTGTCAAAACCCCTTGGGTCTCTTCCTCCTGGATTCATTGGACGTGTTTGGTCTCTTCATCCATTGTTTAGAGGTGGTCTAGGCATAAACTTAGATTTTGTTGCTAGACCTATATCTCTCATCCTCCATATGGCATCCTGTAAGTTGGTAGGATTGAAATCCTTGACCCAACCCTTTAAGGGTTCCATCAACCCTTTTGTGAACAACATCATGAGCCTTGACTAAGATACATCATGCACCATAAATGATAACCTATCAAATTCCTCAATAAATAATTTTGATGATCCTGTATGCCTGAGTTGGGTGAGCTCCTTGAAGTGTAGCTCTGGATCCTCTTGATCAAACATGTCAATAAGACTTTGTGTAAACTTTATGTAAGCCACTATCTAATTGTGGCCAAGTGTAGTCAACCCATGGTACCACCAGTCATGAGCTTTCCCCTCCAAGTACATGGTGGAAAACTTGATGGCATCCATCTCTCTCATGGGGTTAAGCTGTAGGTAAGTATCTAGTTTTTGCACCCACGCTTGTGCAGTCATCTTGGTTGAACCATCAAAATAGGGAATTTCCATATTTCCAGCTCTGCACTCTAGCTCATAGTTGTTCTTGTGGTATGGCCTCTGAGTTTTTCCTCTAAATTTGAGTCCATAATACTGATCCAAGGTGATTTGTCTTTGAACTTGAATGCTTAGTGAGTTTTACTCCCTGGCATATTGATCAAAGTTGTCGTCAAATTCATCTTGGTAGCCTGGTTGTGGTTAATCATCCAAGAATGAATGAAGATAGTGCCTATGGGTGGTCCTGCTATGTGTTTGTCCCTGTGGTGCACCTCACCCATTACTTTGACCCTCAGTGTGATAGTGGGAAATGTGCTTCGATTGATGTCTATATCCTCCCTGAGAACCACTAGCCTCTTTATTGTCATAAGTTTCTATATCCTTACCTCCATGATTCATCTGCATCAGAAGTCATGATATCATTTCTTGGTTGTCACTTACCTTTTTCAAGGTCTATGATATTTTGGCATGTCCCCTATGTGTTACCTCATGGATGTCCTATAGGTGATGAACAAGGTCACTCTGTGATACTTTTTTGGAATGTTGTAGGTCCCTAGAAATCCCTACTATCATTTGTGGCTCAATGTCCTCACCTGATCCCTCCATTTCAGCCTCTTCCTCATAGGATGGGGGGATCAGAGCTCTAATACCACTAATGTTCCCAAGCCAATTTTTTCACTTGGAACACTAACTGACCACTAATTTTCTTGTGTATGTGTGTTTGTTTGCAAGTTTCCTTCTTGGTATGGTTTTATGGTTTATATTTCATTTATTAAGCTTAGATCTGAAGATAACAATGGATATGCAAGATAACACAAGATATGTAACCAAACGACATAGATCTGACCTTTATTGATATAATAACAAAGAACCTAATACAAGAACGATGAAGATATATAATAACATCAGATAGCTTCAATAGATAAGATATGAGTTGCTACAAAATGCTCTCGATAATAAGATGCAATCCTCCAAAGGCTAGATATACAATGAAGTTCAATATAGGAAGAATGATGTTCAAGTCCCAAACCCCCCTTGGTTGATAGCACATCCCCCTGAAGAGCTGAGAAGACCCAAGTTTCATCCTAGCTAAAGGAAGTCTCCAAATGGCTCCAAAATCTACAAAATGATAGATCAAGGCAAGTAGAAGCCCTCCCTAAAGTATCAAGTCCAGATGCCAAGATACGCTCCTCCAAACTGTTGAATCCACACTCAAGATTGCACCCTCCTGAATACTGTTAAGATCAATATTTAAGCCCTGATGAAAGAGGCCTCCAAATATCTTGAAACTCCCTATAAAGATAGATCAGTTCATTTCAAATCATTAGGTGAAGTCTCAGGGTCAGATCTGAAGTATAACCCCTCTAAACTGAGTAGATCTGAATCAGCGTAGCGCCCGCCTTCTCTCCAAAACGTGCCAAATCTATAGATAATTATACGTCAATAGTAATCCTCGCAAAATACACTAGATTTGATGATCAAGGACCCGTAAGAAATACCCGGGTGATAGAATGTCCGAAAGCCTTGTTAATCACCTCGATCGAACTTCTCTCCAAAGAATGATATTCCCCCTTGCTATAAGCCCTCAAGGGTATTAACTGCTACTCTCTTGGATGAGTGATGGTACCTGGGAATGCTATAGAATGGTGTGGGAGGAGCACTGCATCCTCGATACCAAGATTCAAACAAGATGCATGGAGTCATTCACCACTGAGTTGTTCTCTAGGATTTGTATTCTCAAAACCCTCAAAACTGTGTGCTCAAGATCCCAATAGAAAAATGCATAGAAATCCAAGATGAATGAGAGGTGTGGACTAGGATTTTCTTTATACCTCTTTCTATTTCTATGTTGAGTTAAGTTAACCCTTAGGTTCAACTCCTAACTCAACCTCAAGCACTCTAATCCTCTAGTGAGTTATGTTTTACCCTTCCAAGTCAACTTCAAATCATAACATTAGGTTTAGCTAACTTTTCCCCATGCTACATGAGACTATAGTCTAATTGGGATGACTAGACTAATGTGTCTCTCCAAACCTCTTCATCAAGATATGGGGGAAATTAGATAATCTATAGGTGATTGAACGGTTCATTTTTACTTCGAGAATTTAGAACTCCGTCCTTCTTTATAACTTACTTTGTCCTTCGAATCAACTTGATCCAACAATCGAGAATTATCTTGGAGTAGATCAACGATCAGGGATGATTGTGGGGTCTTGAAATAGAATGATGTTTAAAACTATCATCGATTTCCATAATGGAAACTGCTTATTTGGTAGTGGAAGGAATGCCAACTATAGATTTTATTGGCGGGTGACCATCGATGGTCGGTGTAGATTGTGGAACCATAACTTGTGCATGGTTTAGCCCATTGCCCAAATGCCACAATTGAAGCTGTGCGATTGTTGGTGGATCAACCACAGTCTTCGATCTTTGAATCGATGATATCTAATGATCTAAACTATTTATGGGATTGGAAATAACACATTGTGTAATTCTCCCTTCGCGCTCCTCAATCAATCCCTGCCCTTGATGTGGGGCTTACATATCCAACAGTCCTAGTTTGTCCCATGGGAATTTTGTTTTCGATTATATTTCTACAATGTGCTTTCCCTTATAAGATTCATGTGTGTCATTGACTGTTGACATAAATGGCAATATGTCCAACGGGGTAAAATTTGAATCACAAGGAGTGCGCAAGAGACCTCTTTAAGTTTCAAACCCAAAGAAGAGAAATGTTTGTTTATGATAAGAAGAACAAACAAGATCTATTTGGGAATGGTTCGAATCCTTCACAACCATCATATTTTGGAAAAGGAGAATGATGGTTAACCCCTCAAGTACTTTGGACTTCGTTGCTTCGACAATTTTTAAGTCTTTAACAAAAAGGAGGAAAAATCCCCAAATCTCTTAAGACCTGGAGTGTATCTACACCATAGATCATCGAGAGAAGGTGGTTCATTGGATCCCCCAAGTGGTTCGGTAGTTTGACACTTCGGGAAAATTCGGTTGTGGTTGT
Source organism: Picea sitchensis (assembly GCA_010110895.2). NCBI lineage: Eukaryota > Viridiplantae > Streptophyta > Pinopsida > Pinales > Pinaceae > Picea > Picea sitchensis. The sequence continues at coordinate 115,152 of SNQJ01S0032329.1, forward strand.
ACATAGTGAAGTTTTCCCCGAAGTTCCGAAGTCCGAAACCAATCCTGACAGTTCATGTTTGGGGACAAGTGTCTGCATATTAGCAAGTGTTTGGGAATTCATGATTTGGGAAAAAGGTAGAGGTATGTGGAGAATAATTTTGAAGCTTGAAGTTCCAAAGCTGAAGAGAGAGATTATTCAAGAGTCTAGAAGTTCAACGTTCGGTAGTTATGAAGTATGTAGAGGAAGAAACCTCTAAATTCTCGGAGAGACGATGTCGTGAAGTTACGGGGAGCACTTGTTTGGTTGTTCAAAAAATTGGTGTTTGGGTGTTTTGATGTAATTTGAAGAGGGAACCTCCAAATCCTAAATTTTCGAATCCCCAAAGCTCTGGATAATGTATATTCAAAAGTTCTCCAGTTTGGCGTTTGGGAGTTTTGAAGTGTGTTAGCGTAATATCCTCTGAATCCCAAAGTATGAAAGTCTCGTAGTGCCAGAGTGACATGGCATGATGACGTAACCTAGGGTTACATGGAACCACTTATACATGCCATGTGTAAACCGGATTCGTGCCTTTCATAGACCTTATTGAAAATTGGAACTTGATGTGTGTCACCCGTTAATTGGGCCATGTGTCATCTCCACATTTTTCCATGTAGTACCCCCTTGGTGCATAGTTGGTAATGAGACCCCAGAAGTTAGAAAATCTAGCATTCAGGGGAACTTTTATGTTGTGTTATGTTGAGAACTTATATGAAGTCTCGAATATCTATAGTGTCAAAGTAGTAAAGCTTCAGAGAGCGACAGTTCAGGAATTCACCAGTTCGACGTTAGAGAGTTTTGAAGTGTTAAGGTGTGAGATCCTTCGAAGCCTAAAGTTTGAAGTCCCAGAGAGATGAAGTCCCGAAGCTCTGAGGAGATCCTTTTCGAAAGTTCATTATTTGGAATATGTGTTGTGTGATGCTGAGAATTTCTCTGAAGTCCCGAACCTCCAGAACGCTGAAGTAGTAAATCTATGAAGAGCGAGGGTTCGAGAGTTCGCCAATCCGACATTCGGGGGTCTTGGGATGTGTGGAAAGAAAAAACTTAGAAGCTCAAAGTTTTGGAGCCCCAAATTTTTGAATCTC
>SNQJ01S0032329.1:123218-139051 GCA_010110895.2 Picea sitchensis
TTACATTTGGAAGTTGTAGCTACCTTTGGAAGTCATTACTTCCCTTGAACAATAACTATTGATTATTTCTCATATATTGTGCATGGTGTACTGTGGTGTATTGGTGTAAGTGTTATACTATTGTTCATTGCTCATTGGATATAGTTGAATGGTTTAAGTATAAATTGAAAAAGGTTTTAAATTGTACTTGATACTGATTCACCCCCCTCTCAGTATCAACAATACTTCCATGAACATTGTAACATGAAAAATATCCCAAAACAATAATACTTCCATAATTCCAAATACATGTAGTGAATGGATGCCTTAATCATCATGCATGGATGGGAAAATGTCAACAATATGTGAGATATAATATATACCACATGCATAATGACCAATCCAACAACATTTATATAAACAATCATTGCCACCATCAACAACAAGTAACACATGAACCATAAATGTTCAATGCTTCCATCCATATGTGAAATACATGTCATTCAGAACCATTGTTCTTTGTAAGCAGAGGGATCACTTTGTATCATATAACCTCCATTCAAATAAAATTTGAAGAATTTGAAATAATGCTTATATGAATTTGACTCCAAACATGAATCTATAAGAGTCTTTTTCCTTTTAAAATAATTGATATTATCCATAAAAGTAAGCATAAGAAGAATCACCATTTCAACCAAAACAATATTGCAAAAGTATTTTCACCAAAAAACAATTATATAGAGTTGATGTCACTCAATATGCATAGACTTCATGGTGAATTCATAACCATTATCATCATGCTATGCAATCACAAGAGATGAATCAATATACCATAAATTAAAACCTCGCCATCTAAACCATCAAATCAAGATCTCCTTACCTCACCATATTACCCCCGAGAACATGTCTTATATCTCCTATTGTGATATAGGATAGGTAATGGAATTCCATTCATTTTAACATGCAATCAAAGAGTTTATAGAATGGGGGTTGAAAAAAAAATTAATAGCATTTTTAGTTTATTCCATTATGTTTTAATCAAATACAATACGTATATGTAAAGGAATTCACAAAACTTTGTGATTCTACTTCTTTTTTTTTGGCCAGAAATGAGGTCAACAACCTACGCCCAATAGAGATTACGAAAGTAAAATATCAAGTATGAATAGACACATAATATGAAAGAATATAAGAAAAGTCAGTCATCATTAAAGGTGTTATGTGGACACACATAATTAGATATTTTCCTAAAATTAGGACCACATGTGTCACTTCATAAAGTTCAATGCTCTCAACTCTCTAGTCTTCCAGTACCGAGATGAAATTAAGCATGACATGGAGAGAAAATTAGGGGTTGGAAATCTGGTGGTTGATGTAGTTAACATTTTACTACCCTAGCCCTAGGGATAGGGGACTACATGGTGGTGCCAACGGAGATTGAACCATACTAAAAGAGGTCATTTTTGTCAAATACCACAAACACTAAGGCCATGAAAGATCAAAGCACCACAAGGCCTTAATCGATGACATAACATGGATGAGGGGATCCGGTCTACCTATACCTTAGTATTTCAAGGGGGTTTTGCTGAAAAAAGAAGAATATGGACAGCATTTGTTGTTAGCAAAGGACATATCCATGATAATTAATGATAAAGGGGACCTCTTGACAACTACAAATTTCATGAGCCATATGCAATTGCATTGACTATCATAACTATCCTAAGTTGCATGATAAAGACGATGTCACTAGTCAGTTTTAATAAGAAGATGAAATTGGACAAGTCATTCGACAAGATTTTAAAAGGAGGAGGGACCTTGTCAGATGAATCATGGAAATGGTTGAGAAAGGTGTACAATTACGCCAATCAAGGATCATCATCAAGACCTCCTATGCCAAGATCTCCCTTATCCCAAGTTCCACTTAGAAAAATGGCCCCACCATAGCAATTGAAGCCTAGCCCATGATGCCCAAAACACAAATTGGAACACTTGTTTAATACAAAAGAGGGTCAGGCTCCAAATCTAGTAAGGGATATAAATAGGTGGGTAACCAAGTTTTGGTTATTGTTGAGATCAATTCCCGCTTCTGAAATTTCCTTCCCCTTTTATATTTTCCCAACTATTTTTCTCCATTTCTTTTCCCTCTTATATACTTACCCAAATTCCCCTTTTCTTTTCTCCCTTCTATTCTCCCTTTCTAGTTACTATACTTAGTTGTTTTTTCGAAAACGACAGGTTCGTGGGTTGGCGGACTCGCGGGTTCTCACTTCCATTCATATTCCCATATCATGAGTCCGACCAACCGCCGTATCATCCTATACTTAACCATTTCTGCAGTCGCGGGTTCCCGGGTTGGCGGGTTCAAGCTTTCATATCCCATGTTTTGTGATATACATTTTGCACCCAAAAGATCTGTGATCTACATTTTGACCATCGGACTCCTCGAACTCCTAAGTATCTCATCTCTCCTATATTGAGCCTGACGTAACAACACTTAGCCAATTTTCGACCTTTCACAACGACGGGTTCGTGGGTTCCTGGATTGGTGAGTTCACAAAAATCCCAAATCATAATTTCTCTCATCCGTCCCCACCACCTTCGCGCTTTTCCCAATATGCATTTAGTATGGTTTAATGCTAATAACCCATCATGTAGGTTCCCTAAAGATCGTCATTAACAAGCGAAGGGTTCGAGGAGATTCCTTATTAAACCACATTAAAGCATGATTTGCGAAAGATTATATTTTCTCTTTCAAGCACTCATTTCAAATATTATCTGGATTAAAATAACGCCCTCCTCAACTTATTGTAGCAGCAAATCGACAACAGTTCTGCGGAGATACTTCGAACATTTTTGGACGTGAGGACTAGAACTTTCAGTGGTCTAGAGTGTATTCTTAATATTCATCCCCTTCTGCTCAGAAGGAAGTAATTTGGACGTCTGGAATGGCTCGTACACGCTGTGTTCCTGAGGTTTTTGACTACAAGGAACTAGTTTCCTGGTGTGCTGAGAAATATATACCAATTCAGCGGGTTATTCAACTTCAAGACCATTCTCTCGTCTCGCTTTCACCTCATGTGTTCTATAAAATGATAAAACTCCCAGAGCCAACACTCACTTTCAAAGGCGAAGATTGCAGGGACTTATTGAAAAACAATGACAATGGCCTGGACCTCTTGCCTGAATTCTTGGAGAATCCTGCGGCCATCCCTGAAGATATTACTAGGTTTTAGGTCAACTCGTTCAAAAACCCCTTTCAGGAAATTGCTTGGTTATTCACCAAAATGACAGGCCAAGAAAATATCGCCAGTATTTCCCGTATGATTCTTTATATCTTGTATTTTGCTGTCAAGGAAAAATCCATTTTCAATTGGGGAAAACTGATTTCCATTGAAATCTCTTCCCAATTGTCACAATACAAAAAAGATAAGAAATTCTTTATGGCCTCTTATTTGGTATTCGCGGTCGCACATTGCTATCAATTTCCTAAACTGTCTATCTGCAAGAAGGTGAATTGTGAATTTGACCCAGTGACCTTTTGGTACCAAGCGTTGTGGAGGCACAAAGATTCCTTGCATTTTTATGAAGTTTTCAATGACTTTGTCTCTGTTTTTAAAGAATTATTGTTTGGAAAAGATACCCCCAGAATATCCGCCCAGGCAAGTAAATTCCTGGGTAAAAAGGGGACATTGGAGCAAATGGAAAATTACAATGTTATCAGGATTTTCGGCGCTAAGGAAAATCCTTCCTTTCTTCCATGGCATATATCCAGCAGAATGTTTATTATAGAGGTGGCAAGGCAATATAATTTATGGTTGCACTTTTTTCATGAGAAACGAAAAAAGCAATTCATACCCTTGCCTTGGAAAATTGGGGACTTTGTATTCAGAAATATGAACAAAATCGATGAATTTGCAAACCACTTCCACAATCTCAATCTCAAGTATGTTGAAAGGATAAAAGGGTTTGACCCTAACGGAATTTTTGTGGAACATATGTTAGCAGTGGGATTTAGCAATTCATTTATCCATATTTTCTAGGAGAAGAAGAAGATAATAACTTGGGCACTCCTACTCTCAATATTGGTGACTTGGAGACAATACTCGGTACCAATAAATTTTACAAAAAGAAAGGAAAGGATCCCAGCAAGAAGAGTACCTAGTCCTCAATTGTTACTCCTAAGACTACAACATCTTGGAGCAATGCTCCAGCAACCCATCCATCTAGAAAAGTGATCGACAGTAGTTCAGGCGGAGGAGGAGACAAGAACCCCCCGTCGGGAAAAATTGAAAGCTCACATAAACTTCCTCTGAGGAAGAAGATGAAGAATATTGTACAAGAGGAAGAAGAACATCACGCCGAAAGTGACATCAAAAACTTCTCCCTCGAATATATGGAACTCGAGGCTGACGTCAAGAAAATGTTTCCTAACATTGATCAGCCAAGAGGCACGGCCCACCAGAATTTGTTGTTGGAAATTATTGAGAATGAGACCTTCGATGAGGAAGAGTCATTTGTGTTTCAGAGCATTGTCTTTGACAACGAATCTAAGAAATTAATTATTGAGAAGAGTGATGTGAAGAATAAAAAAGGGAAATCTCATTCAGAGGTTAACCTAAGAAATATGCGGCCTTCTCATATTTCCAGAATCCATAGAGCAACCAGCGATGCATTGGACGACTCCATTGGTGGTCTCGAAGCGGAAAATACAAAGTTAAAGGAGAGGGTTAAAGAACTGGAAGAGACCTTAATGCCTCTTCCACTCCTTTCCATCCCTTTGACAATTGTTGGACCCACCACACCCGCTGCTAAATTAAAAGGATCCTCAAGCTTACTTACATCATCCAGGAGCTATGTAGAGAACAATATCAAGAAAAGAATGGCGTTGATCATAGAAGCTTGGGAAATTTCAAAGAACATGATTTATTTTGGCCTGAGGACGCGTGTCTTTCATGAGTATTTGAAAGACGACCTAAAAAATGAAGAAGTTTTTTATCTCGATGTTGTGGTTCACTTTGCTATTAAAGTTTCAAACATGACAGAGCTAAGGAGAAGAGAGGAGGATATTCCCTCTTCAAGTCAGATTAAACATTTGAACGCATGTTGGAAAGAAAAGATAAAAATCTTGAATAATATTGTTCAAACATGCAGCCAAGCCATATCAAGGAGGGAAGAATTATTCAAAAGACTCACGGAGGTAGACTTAGCTAGAAACACTAACGAAGTCCAAGATCCCAAGTTGATCCTCTACTCGTTGTTCCTAACAAAGCAAGAGTTTGATGAGCAAGTTGAGATCTTTAAAGGGTTGTCGATTGAAAAGTTCTATGGTATACTTGAATATAATGAGGACGACATAGACAACTGGCTAGTGGGCTACTCCGTGAAAAATTAGGATATTGAAGAAGCATTACATGGTATTTCCCTTGATCTAAGAGACTTGGAGGGCAAGCTATTCAACATGAAATCAATGTGGCACCAATGAAAAGTTACATCGAAGAATGGTTCAAGAAAGATATTGATAAACTAACCAATGAAGGGCAAGAAGCAGTTGAGACGTTTCCTGTAATCGTTGATGAAAATGATAAAAGTACATCAGCAAGCAAGTGAAAGCACGAGAGACCATCATAGTAAGTTTATGTTGATCATATCCTTCTTTTTCTTTATCAGGTCCTTCATCCAGTTATTCCACCTCTTTCACTAGAAAGGTTTAACCAAAGACTGATAACTCTTTTTTTCTTCTTATCGGATCTTGTTGTTCTTCTACCGCCCACCGTCTTCCTTCTGAAAACTTATTTCTTGTATTTATTTTCTTTATGGTCCGCAGGAGCCCCAATCCTAGTCTTTAAGACAAACACATTTAAAATTTCAAAGAATATGTAAGAGACTATATTTCTTATAAATTTCAAGAGAACTGCTTTGGAAACAATTTTGATTGTGCTTTGTAACCCTGTTTTCAAAATATAAAGTATTTGAGGTTTATCTATCATTATCTTTATTTGTGTTGCCCATGTGTCCACTCTGTTAAAGTTCTCTTTTGCATGTGGATCATCTTATTTTTATTTTATGTGATAAAAAATCTTTATCTTAAACTATGATGGATGTGAGGAAATTTTGCTTATTTGTTTTAAATGTGTGAGGTGTGTGATTCCCGATCCTTTCTCAGGAACTTTCTTTAAAAAGAAAAAAACATTTTCCTTTTATATTCGCGCAATATTTATGCTTCTTTAATTACTACGGCAAACTTATGTCAAGTCCCACATTTTGAATATATAGAAATCCCAAGAAAATCTAAAGAGGAGTACTACCTCTATAAAAATGCAAGGGGATTTATATCCTCGTGAGGTTGTTGTTTCGGTCCTAACAGATTCAAGCGTCAACAATTATGTCATACCACCATCCCCTGATTTTATGGTGTAAACGAAGAGGATTAGACTTCTAATTGTAACTGATCCCTTGAAATGTCAGTTGGATCACACATGTCAAAAAAAAAATTAATTCTATAAGAAGAGGAGGCAACAACAAAACCAAGGGTGAAAAATTTTGTTATTGTTATGTTGCTAAGATTTAGAGAGAACCGAGAGCTTGGAATTGTAATAGTTTTTTTAGTTTATCTATGAGGGATCATTCACATTGGTATCATTTTGTCCACTATCTCTTCCTCGTTCTCTCTGAAACCCAATTAGAGTTACGAGTTGTGTAAAGGGTAGAAAGAAAAACCCAAGACAGAGGCTACCTAACCCCCTATAGTTGTTTTTTGTATTTAAATGAACTATGGGGTTTATTATTTTTGTAGTCGAGACCAAGGCACATTGCTACTAATGAATTAATAAAAACTTCAACAAGTTATTATTGCTTCTTGTGAACTTAATCTCTTGTCTTCTTGTTGAATGGACTAATGGATCTATGTTTGCATGCATGCCAAGTTAATTTTCCTTCTCATAAAATGGATGTTAAGAAAGTAGCTTTGAAATCCTATTATATTCATGTTGATGTTGATGTTGATGGTGTGTCCTCTTCTAATGATAAGATCACGAATAAGACACCTCATAATCCAATTAATCATGTCCCTTTGCAAAATTCAATAGCATGTCTTGTTCATTTACCAAAAGAAAAATACATATCAAATTTATCTTATTTTGTTGATGCTTCCACGATGTATTTTTTCTTTGAAAACTAGCCTATGCTTAATAACATAATCATAGATAAAAGAGTTTACCCCATGTTTTGACCAAAGAGTGATGGTCTAAATTCGATGGTCTAGAGTGGTGCAGTAAGCTTTCCTTCAAATTATTCCTTGGCATTTTTCCTTATGAGAAAGGGGACAACCCCGGGGACAACAAGCACATCAAGATATTATGCATGATCAAGAGAACATCAATCATGTTGAGGTTGATAGATATCAATAACATGTAGGTAAAATGAGTGTATGTATGTATGTATGATGGGCTTAAATCTAACTCTAAATATGTAATGTTAAACATTTTTACAAATATGTTTTCATTTATAGATGTTTTTCCTATTACCAAGGTTGTTAGAGGTGATCAACAAGATCTTACCCCTAGCATGCAAACTACTATAACAAGTACTATGATGATAATTATATGTATAATGAACTGTAAATTAGATGTTTCATTAATAATAAATTGTACTTTTTATGTTGATATAATATGAACTTGGTGACTTGTAAATGGTTTTCTTTTCTTCTATATGTGGGTTATACTAAAAAATGGATAGATGCATGTTTTCTATTCTCAATAGAAACATCCGTCAAGAGGAAAATAACATCAAAAATATGTTGACAACGTCACACCTATCAATGTTTTGAAAAAAAAAAACAAGAAGAAATAAATTGTAGTAGACATTAGTATGATTGGATTGATGAGACATATGAGTACATTTAATGATCTTTCCAGTTACATCAAATGAGTACATATGATGTTATTATTTTAATTATGCTTATTTGCCAATATCGTGTGTACATGTAATGATTTATAATTAAATTAGGTATGGAAACTAAGAGTGATATAAGGTGGGGAGGAGGGGCCAGATAAGATTTCACCTTTTCATGGTTATCCAACTCAATAGAGAATTAAGTATTATCAAAGCCATGAGAATCTCAAGCTAATAATGCAAACTTCACATCACTAGCGTAGATCCATCTTAACCTAAAATCTATTAAGCACCAAGAGGGATTAGAGAAAAAATTGAGATGCAAATATCGTAGTGTTTAAAAGATCTCAGATTAAGATGGATCTACACCAATGTGGTTGTGTGTGTGTGCGCGCGTGCATGCACACGTGTATGTGCATGCACTTGGTATCATACAACTCACCTTTGATGTTGTGGATTAATAAAAAACAATCAAGAAAGGTATTAAACGAATTTCCCTCACTAGTGATGCCTTTTTTCTAAGGAAAATGTCTTGCGAAAAACCCTTTGAGTACTTACCCATGATCCATGGATGGTAAAAGGTTAAATTGTTGGCCCTAATTGCAAAGTCTAACTGAGAAGGGATCAATAGAATCAAACCCGCAACATCCCCAACTTTAGGGAAGCAATCTCACATTTGGCTCATGACCACTTGAGCTAACCCTTGAAGCTAAAAATTAGAATATATATCCAGGGAAACCCCCAAGCACTTCCCCTCATTCTAGGGATAACACCTAGGGTAAAACCAGATTTTGTAGAAGCTCAAGGATTTCTTAACATGTCACTAGTGAGAATAGAACCCACGTGGGGAGGCTAACAATCATTCCTCCCAACCACTCAACCTAAACCCAATTGACAAGTAGTGATATGTCCTATCATTATTATTATTACTTTATTTCGAGTTATGTATAAAAACTTATATTGGACTAACATATGTTGACATCAACATTATGAACATGATGGACACAGGGAGGGGAATTATAACATCTTTAATATTGAGCTATAGAATGCACCTTGCTTCTCTCAGTGCAATGATCTAATTAGCAAGCTCAACCCTTAAATTGTTTAAAATAGGGTTTCACTAAGTTTTATATTTATTTATTTATCATATGCATATCAAATCATATGATAACCACTCTCTGCCTTTTGTTGCATGCCAATTTTGATGCAAAGATACATTGCAAGACGAGCTAAAACTACAAATTGGTGTTGCATGATGTCTTCAAAAAGTTCAATATGAATATTAACACGATATGATTTATAAGGTATATTGTCTTCCTGACCTTGATTATATGGTATGATTTTCAAGATATGTCTTCTTGATCATGTGGATAGTTACCATTGTGATTTATTAGAATTTGTAGGATTTAAAGTTATGATTACTTATTGAGAGTATGTATTCTATTGTATTATGTAGAATATTGGATTATTAAATGTTCTATATTTCTAGATACGAGTACATAATTGTAACATCCATCACCTACAAAAAAAACACATAAAATTTATTCCTCCCTAGAGAAGATAAGATAATAATTTGACATGAAAAGCACTACATTTCAATGAAAGTAAGTACTCTAGCATTCCCCTAATTTGGATCGAAACACATTTGACATCATAGAACTTAAAATGGGGGTTGGTTGTGTAATATATGTGGACAATTCTATATATAGTTGTGGTTAATAATTGTATGTAGACAATGTTTAAAATTAGATTGTGTTTGTTTTGATAGTTAATTTTGAGGCTTTTTTTGTAAAATGTTACAAATAAACCACCCTCAAACTTGGACTACAATTTAATTTCCAAGGATCCATGCTTGTTGTGGTTTAAACCCAGGGAATCATCATAGTGATGTCCTATATCGACCACCGGACTATAGCCCAGTGGGCTATAGTCTTTTTCTTGATAATGCCAATATTACAAATATGCATGCTTCTTACAATATGCTTGCTAGCTAATCTTAAAGCTAGTTTTTCAACCCCCATTCTAGTTGTACTAGCGAATCCAATTGGAATGCAATCTCACCAATCTTCTACAGGATGATGTACAGGTCATACGATATTGGATGGAGTTTATGATGCCCTCGACCATTGAAACACTCCTTGTGGAGATATAAATAGACCCAACCACTAATCTGCAAAGTGATAGGGTTGTGATGCTTACCACAACTAACTTTGCACTAGGCCTAACTATGCTAGAGCACATGTTGAACTTGTTCATGAATGCATTGTAGATATTGGTCAAAAGTGGTGGCTTTATTTTGTTCATTGCATTGTGGAGTGGAGGGTGTTTGGAGACTGTCACCAGAAGCTCATAACGAGCTATTGGTTGATAACCATAACATACCTCGAATAAAGAAAAAACAGTTGCAGGGTGAACAACCCGATTGTAAGAGTTTTAAATGACGTGGAGTGATGCATTCCATTGTCAGTGGCGGGTATAAGCAATACGTAGAGAACAGATTAGGTACAACTGGCACAACCACATTATTAAAAGTTGTCGATATTCACAACTACATTATTAAAAGTAGTTGATATTTTTAATAATGTAGTTGTGCTAGTTGATGGCCTACATGAGTGGGGAGGATTAATAGACCATGGTTGACTATGGTTGACTATGGTTGACCATGCTTGCCCATGTTTAACTATAGTTGACCATGATAGACTATGATTGACCATGTTGACTTTAGTTGAGCATGGTTGAGTATCACTGACTATGAAAGACTATAGTTGACTGTGTTTGACTATAATTGTCTATGGTTGACTATTGTTGACCATTTTTTACAATGGTTCACCATGGTCGAGTATGGTTAACTATGTTTACCCTATTGACCATGTTGAGAACGAGTGAGCATGGTTGTCGATGGTTGACCATGGTTGAATTTGGTTGATCATGGTTGACTATGGTTGAATACGGTCAACTTATGGTTGATTTGGTTTTATTATGGTCAACATATGGATAAATATGGGTCAATATGGTTTACTACACTTGACCATGTTGACTATGGTTGCCCATGAAAGGCTATAGTTGACTATTGTTGACAATGGTTGACCATGGTTTCCTATGGTACACCATGGTTGACTATGGTTGCATATGGTTGACCATGGTTGACTATGGTTGACCAAGGTAGACAATGGTTGATTATGGAATACCATGTCGACCATGGTTGACTATGTATGGCTATAGTTGATTACGGTTGACCATAGATGACCTTGATTGGCTATGGTTGACCATGTTGACTATGGTTGACCATGTTTGACAACGTTTGACCATGGTTAATCGTGGTTTCCCATATTTGACCATGGTTAATCATGGTTGCCCATGAAAGGATATAGTTGACTATGGTTAACCATGGTTGACAACGTTTAACAATGGTGACCATGTTGACCATGTTGACCATGGTTGACTAAGGTTGTCTATGGTTACCCATGGTTTCCTATGGTTGACCATGGTAATACACTGGCCACGAGGTGTCCAAGAAAATGCACCGCTATGACCATTTCTCAAAATTTGACATAGTATCATTTAGTGAATGACATTGATGCGTATGGTTATTTTGTATGCATCGGTGGTGGTGCTTCCTATATTTTTACAGGAAGCATTATCTTTGGAGCGAGCCAAAGTGTTCAAGTGCACTGCGCATAATTGAAAAATAAATAAAAAAGGGGTCAAATTGCAAGCCAAATTTACATTTTAATTCGATGAAAATTCAAATAAGAAGATAATAAACAATTTACTTGGGCTCTTTTTTCCCGACGAGGCATGGTTTCACCGTAGAGAAGAAATCAAAATTCAAGGTAGTTTCCAAAATTTTGGAAATGTGTGGAATCTACCAATGGAGCTATCAAAGTCACTGTAGAGCACTGGGGTGGTCTTGAAAGACATGTGAGCATCGGTGATTGTCAAAGAGTTTGGAAGCACTGAATGAAGCATAATAATGAAAATTGGTTTTGTTATTTTTTTATTTATTTTACCCTGCCTCGGTGCGCCTAATGACAGAGAGACACACCAAGGTGTCATATGCATGCACACCGAGTCGCTTTATTTAGTACTTGTATTTTTTGTTTATAGCAAATAATTGTGCACCTTAATTTTGAAGCACCAAGGCGTTTGTATTATGTGTGCACCGATGTGTATCGACTTGATAGGCGCATTGCTAGAAAAACCTTCGGTCGCTCACCTCCACTAACAACCTCCACTATAAATAGAGAAGAGATAAGTTTTTCAGGGAGGTTTTGTAAAAACCTCTGCTACAAGGTGTTCTTCTTGTAGTGAAAGTCTCATGATGCTTGGGAAACCTTTAAGAAGGCCTACAAAGGATCTATAGAGGTGAAGATTGTCATAGTCTAGATGCTTAGAAGAGATTTTGAGTCTCTTACTATGAAAGAAAATGAAAATGTAGAAGCTTTCATTACTAGAGTGAAAAATATTGTGAATGCCATCAACTATGCCCATGATGAACCTCTCAAAGATGAGTAGATTGTTGAAAAGGTTTTAAGAAGTATTCCTAAAAAGACTTATCTCATCACCATTGCTATAGAAGAGTCGAGATATTGATCATTGTTAGCTCTTGTTGATTTGTTTGTAAGCCTTCAAGTACATGAAGACAACGTAAAAATAAATGAGGAGGTCTTGGATCAAGCTCCCAAAGCAGATTTAAGATTGGTGACAAGAAGAAGTAGTATTCCACTTATATGAATGATGTTGCCACTTCATCTTCATCATCCTTTAGAGGTGGTAGAGGTCATGGAAGAGATAGAGGAAGAGGAGGTTGTGGTAGAGTTAGAAGCAATAGCCTTGTGAAAGGCCACTTTAATTGTAACTATTGTAACAAAGATGGCCACCCTGAACAATATTGCTTCAAAAAGAAAAGAGACACCTCCCAAGCAAATTTTAGTGAAGATCAAGGTGAGAACTAGCAAAATTTGTTTCTCACTTGTAATAGCTTTGAAGTGAAAGGAAATTTTGTATGGTATCTTGATAATGGCTGCTAAAATCACATGACTGGAAATAAAAATATGTTTATTAACTTAGATGAGAGTGTGAAGGGGTAAGTCAATTTTGGCAATGACAATCAGGTAGAAGTAATGGGAAAAACCACTCTTTCCATAAGAACCAAGAAGGGAAGTATTATGTATATACACGATACATTGTTTGTTTCAAGTTTAAAGTATAGCTTATTAACACAGGGTAGATAAAATAAAAAAATTACAAGATAGTTTTTGAAGGAAAGTCTTGTAAGATTTTTTACAGCAACAACTTAGTGGTTGAAGTTTCTATGGTAGATAACAAGATGTTCTTATTAAGAATTCAAACTAATGTTGCTTGCTTGAAGGCCACAATTGATGAGTCTCGGTTATGGCACAAGAGGTTTGGGAACCTCAATTTTGGATCCCTCCCCTTCATGAAAAATAAGAACTTGGCAAGAGGCTTTCCTCATTCTTATAACCGAAAAGTAAAGTATGTGAAGGTTATGCAACAGGGAAGCGAGATAGAGATAATTTTCCTCATCATCATTTTAGAGCACATGAGCCTTTAGCTTTAGTGCATGCAAATGTCTATGGCCCCATGCAATCTTTATCTCTCGGTAAGGGCAAGTGTTTTATTTTCTTTGTAGATGATGTTTGAAGGATGTCCTGGGTATATTTCTTATGTGAGAATTCTCGAGCTTATAGTTGCTTACAAAAATTTAAAGCATTTGTTGAGAAGGGTTCAAGATATTATTTGGAAGTTTTGAGAACCAACCAAGGTGGAGAATTCACCTCTAATGAATTTAAAGAATTATGTACCTCACATGGCATCAAGAATGAATTAACTACAACTTACACTCCTCCACAAAATGGAGTAGCATAAAGGAAAAACAAAACAATTGTAGAGATTTCCAGGTATATGTTGAAGGAAATGCATTCGCTAGACAAGTATTGGGTAGATGTAGTCCATTTGGCCATATGCATCTTGAATAGAAGTCCTACGAAGTTGGTAAAAAATTTAACTCCTTATGAAGCTTGGTTTGCTAAGAAATTAAGTGCTTCCCATCTAAAATGTTTTGGTTATGCATGATTTGTTCACATACTTGCACAACAAAGACATAAGTTAGATGAAAAATCTATGAGATGTATTTTCATTGGGTACTCAAAAGAAAGTAAAACTTACAATTGTTATAATTCTCTTACTAGTAGGTTGTATGTTAGTAGAGATGTAATCTTTGATGAGGGAAGAGTTTATATCAAGGATGGAAGTGAGGATATGGTGATTACTCTGCACATGGATAATTCAACCTTTGATGATAATTAATAAATAGTGCAACCATCTACAGTGAGCAATACAAGCTCACCTTTATTAAGTTCATCGTTAAAGGCATTTGAATCTACTATATCACAAAATACTTTGTGCATGAGAATGATAAGGCACCATCCTCCATCTCACATGTTGGATGAAGAGTTTAGAAGAAGAGTTACAAGGCAACAAATAAGGCAAAAAGAAAATGAGATGGAAAATTATGCTTCTCAATCTTTTGTACATGTTGAACCTTTTAATTTTAAAGAAGCTTGTCCTAATGAGCCATAGGTCCAAGCCATGGAGAATGAGATGTCACTAATTGAGAAGAATGATACATGGGAGTTAGTTGATCTCCCTCATGAAAAATCCACTATTGGAGTAAACTAGGTTTACAAACTAAAATTCAATATGGATGGTAGTATTTCAAAATAGAAGGCACAATTAGTTGCAAAAGGATATGTGCAACAAGAAAGCATTGACTATGATGATACATTTGACCATGTAGCAAGAATTGGAACATTAAGAACTCTCCTTTCCATAGAATCTCATTTAAAGTTGATAATTTATCATATGGGTGCTAAATCTTCTTTCTTAAATGGATGTTTGAAGGAAGAATTTTTTTTTGAACAACAAAAAGGCTTCATTGTTGAAGGTAAAGAATACAAAGTTTATAGGCATGGTAAGGATATTTATGGCCTCAAACAAGCCTCTAGAGCTTGGTAATCTAGGATAGATAAATATCTTCATAATCACGGTTTTTTTAAGTTTTCTTCTAAGAGCACTTTTTACAAATAATTTGTTGAATATGATTTCATTACTCTTTGCTTATATATTGATGATCTAATAGTTATGGGCACTTCATTCTTTCTCTTGAAGGAGTTCAAAAAGAAAATGAAACCCGAATTTGAGATGTTTGATTTGGGAGCAATGCAATATTTTTTTTTGTTTGCAAATCAATCAAATAGTTGCAGGTATATCCATTTGTCAATCCAAATATGTTGAAGACTTGTTGAAGCAGTTTAACATGCAGGGTTGTGAACTTGTGAGTACTCCCATTGTTGTTGGGAATAAATTAATGAGGGAAGATGAAACTCCACTCTATAATGCCACTCTTTGTAGATATTTTATTGGTAACCTTATGTATCAGATTGCCACAAGATCAAACATCATGTCTATTGTAAGTCTAGTTTCTAGGTTCATGCGTCAACCTCATGAGTCTCATTGGTGAGTAGCCAAAAGAATTCCAAGATATGTAAGTGGTACCAAGTTTTTTGGATTGTTTTATAATGCTACTAATGATTCAAATATTGCAACACACATGTATGCAAATTGGGAAAGCAACTTGGATGAATGAAAGAGCACTTTCGATTATGCCTTTCTCTTTGCAAGAAACATATTTCTTGAAGCAACAGGAAACAATCCATTATTTCTCTATCCACAACTAAAGCACAATATATTGTACCATCATCAACATGTAGATAAGCCATTTGGATGGCAAGATTGTTTGAAGACTTGTGGTTGGACATTTGTAAGCCCATCAAGGTTTATTGTGATAACCAAAGCTCAAACTCCATGACAAAGAATCTAGTATTTCACAATAGAAGCAGACACATTGATATTTGACATATTTTCATTCAAGATCTCGTACA
>SNQJ01S0032329.1:165890-179638 GCA_010110895.2 Picea sitchensis
ATAATGAGGAATTAGGTCGAATTCCTCCCTTTATACTCTTCCCGATCTAATTCACCATTGACCTCACTTAAGTTAGGCGCTTTTCCTGCTAAGGTGAATAATTAATTAATTAAGTCCCCCTTTAGAACCTTTTCGTTCTAATTCTTCGTTGACTTAGGCTTAAGTGACTTTTCCTATGCTTTTTGGCTTAATTCATCGTTTAGCCACCAAATCACTCTTATTTCTCCCTTTTGTTCCATGTTTGTGCTTGATTATAGTCTATGGGAACACAAAGACTACTAAGTTACTCCCTGCTGGCCTACTCTTGGGAATGGGACATCGCAATCAACTTGCTCGGGCCATCCAGGCTCAGTGTTGGAAATAGGGGCTCTGATACCAGATTGTAACACACCCATCCTTATACCTGCTGGGCTATGCCACACTTAAACTCTTGTAGAACTTCATACATACAAAACTTAAACAAACAATTTCATTATGCTAATACACAGATTCATGCGAAATTGACAGTAAGCCTATACATACATCATACACATGAAATATTCATAAATATAAAGACATGTATAAATACACAACATGCAATTGAACACATAATTGATACTTATCTTTTTATAGAAGACCACCAATTGCGTGTAGACCTTCCACGATCCTTCCAGCCTTAGACCACGCCGCTCATCACTCTCAGCAGTGGGTCACCCCTGAGTTGGGACTAAACTCCACCTGGGTAAAGGGATTCCTAGGCTAGGCCGAGACAAATCAGACAACAAGAAGGAACTCGTTCCAGGGGCCAACTCAAACTAACAACCTACAACCTCTCATTCCCCACGTTCCTGTCCCACCTTAGGAAGTGTGCCCCTTCTCTGCTCAATAGTCATTCGATTGCCCCACTTCCCTTCTAGGGCTTCAACAACATGCCAACCAAGAATTCTCAGAGCACTATAGTTGCAGTTGGGCTCCCTCAGAAAAACAATTCCCAACAATTCTCTCACCTAGAGAGAGTTGCTCATAGGCCTGGCAACCTGTCTCTTCAATCCCACGGGCCTGACAACCCGCTTCTTCAATCCAACTCTCTAGTCAACCATGTACATGCTCAGGTAAGGGCAACAACAAAAAATGGGTATGGAACAGGTGCTTCTCACAACAGAAAGGTACAACACTGACTCAGGTCAGTACATGTGTGTTGTATCTTCCAGGAGGGATACGGGTTACCACTGATAACAGGAAACCACGTGTAGCTCAAGAGTGCGTGCAGGTTCTAGAGGTGCGTGAATCATGCAAAGGTCAACTGATGGAGAGAATGGACAGTACCGTGAATGGTTGAGTGAGTGCGCTCATGAATGGGGAAAGATGAGAAAACATACTAATTTCCCCACATATGTTTTCACGCGCCTTGATTGACACATGGCCCTCCAACAATTCGTTCCTCTCCACTTGTAGATCATTCCACTTCCCATAAGAACTTAGGATTATATGAGATTTATCCTTGCCTTAGTCTTTTGGAATAATAATAGAATATTCCCTTAGAGATAAGCCCTCTAGCTTAGCCCCTTTTCTAGGCTCTTAGCCCCTCCCTTTCCTTTCCTAGTGGAGTTTAATCCCCCATACTCTTTTATCGTGGTCCGTCTACACGCAACAATGTATTATATTAATGATATGAGTGTTTACATATACAAAAGTAGGCTCACTGGGCTTTAGCATCTAGGCTCTCCGACCTAGTCATCACATAAGCCTCCTAGCTTATAATCAATTGGCTCACTAGCCTATAAAACATATTTACAATTCAACTGGGGCTCGGTCTTGGGGTATTACAAACCATTTACTCCGAGGGCATAGGAATTAAGATTTTGGCTTGTCCTTACATTGTCAACAAGCCTTGACTTTATTCCATTGTCACTTTCAACTTGAAAATCCCGTCGCTTGTTGTTAGGTTTGCATTTCAGTTCAATTGCCTTGGCCTAGGGATAACTCTTTGTTGTAGGCCCTTGCTCCCCTCCAAATCTCTAGCATCTCCTCCTTAGATTTGGAAATTGATATAGGATATAACTCCTCGTCCTCTTTATATTCACTTGATCTTCCTTTATTACCCTAGGTCATTTCCTTCCTCTTCATCCCCTTGCGATAGTTGAGTTTACAACATAACCTATATTCAAATCAATATATGCAATTTGAAGCTGTATTTTTGTTTTTAAATTGTGAGCTATATCTGGATTCCATGTAAATTGTGATGTAAGACTGCTTTGTAATTATCACACTATCTCAACCTACATGAGAATAATATGAAATCATTTTGTGGCCACTCCATTGAAATTCAAAGATTGGAGAGAGACATTACATTACATTACATGGTAGGGATTTAAGATATCCAAGATGTATAGATATACTACATGTATCTCTAGTATATTGAGCATATGGTGGAAGAGATCTATATATACGTAACTTTAATAAATTAAAATAAAAAAAAATCCGCATTCTATAATTAATATTAAAAAATACTAAAAAATGGAGAGAAAAAGAAAATCAAATCTTCTAAGTGGGAAGGATTTAAGGTAAATATATGATAAATCAATCGTAATAATAATAAAAAGATAAAACAATGATAATTATAATGATAATCGTATAATCATTAAAATATAAAAACCTAAAATAAATGGCAGACCGAGTATTATTATTTAAAAAATCTATTAATAGATGGCATAGCAAGTTTTGCTGCGGTGGCAGGGGAGTTTGACGGATGAAACAGAAGGCATCGAGGCTTTTGAATTCCTTGGTGTGTTTGAATGATTCATCTTTTACATCACTTTTCCTTCCATTCGATTCCTTTCTCGGAGAGAAGTAAGAGGATTTGATGTCCCTGCACATTGTGAAATGCCTTTAGGCTTTTGCTGTAATCGAAATATAACTGAAATGATCGACGGAGCCCCTTCGCTGCTTGCATTGCATTATTGGCTCTCGGGGGATCTCAAGGTCTGACTAATATTAAGGTTTGGATTTGAAACCAGCCATGACGTACATTAGTTTTGTGTTTACCCAACTGTTCATGTTTGAGAGTGGATCTGTGAATATCTTAAACCACAATATTTTTGAATAATTGAGAGGTACACTGTTCCTCAAATTCCCAAGTTTCCAACGATTGTTTGCTCTTGGATATGGATGTGGATTTGTGTTGAGATTTCTGAAACGTGGGCTCTTTGTGATGGGTAACAGGAAAACAATGGATGCTCTGAGAAAGCAGGCAAGCAAGTTGAGAGAGCAGGTTGCGAAACAGCAGCAGGTATTGCATTGTAGTCATTTTCATTTTATGTTTTGCAAATTTGAACTAGGAAGGAAGCAGTAATGGATGCATATGCCACTGTTCTTCATACCCGCGGGAACTTAATCCTTTTTTTATTACAAGGCTCGTAGGTTAGATTCTAGAGAGGGTTCAGTTAGTCAAAATTGATAATGGAGCTGGGCCTCCTGGACAGTCACATTGTGATTGTGTGAGGGATTGAGATTAGTTATGGGTTCTTGACAATACATCAACGTGTTGCATTTGCCTTAAACCATACCCACTTCACTTTGTATGTTAAAACTTGAGATTGAGTTGTGACCATAGAGTTCCTTCCTGGTCTTTCTATCGTGGATACGGATCATGATCATTTGGTAGTTGGCAGTTGCTCTATGGTCAGTGCAAAGTATGTTTGTTTTGTGTAGTAATGTGGCCTCTAGATTGGCAGCCTGCTAAGACTTGTCCAATTATATGTATCTAGCACTAGTAGTTGTGACACATCCCTTTATTGCTGATGTAAACAGCTCTTTTTACAATTAGCCTCGATCAGGTATGATGCCAGCATAACTTCTATACAATGCGGATGATAGCAATGTTCAATGCCTCTCCTCAAAGAAATGTAGGATTTGAGGATAATAATTGATGCAAAGGAGGTTGATGTACCCTCTTTAGTTTACTGTAACAGCTACAGCACATAACCAAGAAAGGCACTGTGGTTAGCTCAAGTGCATCTATTTGTATTAGAGTCAATGTTATCCGGGCGGTGGAGTGATTCAGTGTAATTTGCACCAATGATCTGTATTTAGTATTTGCCGATCATTTTATTGACCACTGGACTTACAGGTCTCAATACCCGATGAAATTGATGTTAGATTTGAGTTACGGAGCCATTGAAGGATATATTGAGTAAAAAATGGGCATTCTGCCCCTTAATATATTTCAACAAGACTTTCCCTTGTAAAGTGAACATCACTGGATAAGAATTTTCCAGTTTCAACATTTCTTTGTCTGTTAAATATATTCAAATTCCAGAGGATGTCTATCTTGAATAGACTGAGTCTACTACTCTGATAACTGTTGGGTGAGCCTTACTATGCTTATCTTGCTTACATCGTGTCAACAGGGTGACATGAGAATGCCCTCCTTTTGAATATTGCGAGTAGTTTTTTTTTTAATTTATTTTTCTTTAAATATTCTGAGTGGAACTTGCAGGATGTCAGAACAAGATAGTTTAGATTACTTCAATAAAATTTTTTTTGATCCTAAAAATCCTCTTCTCTGGGCTGTAAGTTGATTTGCCAATGTCCATATGACTGTTTCTGTTTCTCTCTGATGTTGGAAGTTGCCATGCATATTTTCATTAGTTAAACTTTTCAACAGGGAATTTTTTTTTTTCCATGGAAAAAATCGTAATTTCTAATCATTAGAAAGAATGGAAATCACATTCTTTATGTGTTCTTGGCACGAGTACATAAGGAGATGAAAGATAAGGCCTTTCATATTTTACTCTGCATTTATTTGAAAAAAAGAAACCATAGCTAAAAACAGAATGGATTCTCATTCTTCTGTCTCCTCAAAATTCATACTGTCAAGTATCGACTTCTACAAATAATAATGTCACATGACAGTCCAAAAATTTACATGTTGTCAAAACTAAGGACCTTATAGTAATGTCTCTGGGAACTACATATTCCACTAAAAATCAGAGGATCTTGACTGTGTCAAGGATCCATTGGTAGATTCTTTCAGCAAAGAAATTCCAGCTTCCACCTGTTGAGCTTCCTCTGAGAGTGCATCTGCAAGCATGTKATGTTCACGGTATACATGTGTCAAAGTGATAGACTCAAACATGGATGCAGCCTCTTTTAGTTGCCTTGCCATATCCTCCAATAAAACACAGTGAATTTGAATTTCATCATTCATCCAGTTTATATTATATATAACCAAGGAAGAGTCCCCAAATATCTGCAATCTCAAGATCCCTTTATCCATTGCAATTTATAATAAGATCCTAAAAGCCTTCAATTCTGCAAAATTGTTTATTCCAACATCCAGTCCAGCCTTGAACTTAGTGAAGTGCACCTCTGAGAGGGACAGAACTGCACCAGCACTGCTGATACCATTTGGACCTTGCCTTGCACTGTCAAATAAACCTCAGGGAAACAAATTGTCAATGAATAAGTCACCTACCTTTCTAGGTTGTTTTACTTTTGGAGACATTTTTGCGTCACAGGAAAAGACCACAGACGTGATTATATATCTGAAAAGAAGGGATTTGTTTTCCTTCAAAAACCTGTGCATTTTGAGACAGCCAGATGCCCCATAAGGTTAAACATGGAATTGCTCTATAATCTCTTAGTTCCTTCTTTTGAAACCAGGCTTGAAGACATTCCTCCACTGATGATCCCCTGCAGACATTTTCTATTTCAGTCTACTTATCAATATCTTTCCACAAGTGTTGGGTGTATAGGCAATGGATAAATAAATGAGAAATAGTTTCTGATTCCCTCATACATAACATACCGATGCCAGGGTCCTATCTTCCTCTTTTCTGTAGACCTTCCAAAGTTAGGACCTTAATTCCCAAGTGCCAAGCAGAGGAGTATTCCGTTTTCTTTGGGACCTTTATTTTCCAGATTTTAGACCACCACCACACATCATCTTGACCAGTGGGATCCATTAAAGCTTCATATCCCATATTTGCTGTGTATGTTCCCGTAACTTAATTTTTTGTCCACATCAAAAAGTCCTTTTCATCTCTAATTCTAACATGAATTCTTTTTAACTTTTTCATCTCTAATTCTAACATGAATTCTTTTTAACTCATTCAGATACATTTGGCAATTATCTGACCATGCCTCATTTAGATCAATAGGCTGTGCTGATTTCCATCCCTGTTGCCAACATTTGTTGTCAACAGGTCCACAATCTGATGTAGATTATATACCCCTTTTTCATGTAGATGGTTTATCAAATTTTGATTTAAGAATTTCGTTCTCCACATTCCATAATAGGATCTGATCCTGTCCTTACATTTTTCCGGCTACCAACTTTCCAAGTAAGAAAATTTCCAATCACAGGAAAAGCTAGCACCATAGCTTTCCTGTGATTTGAAACACTTAATAGATTTCTGAAGAATTATGTTTTTCCATAGACTTTCTTTTAAAATGAGGTTCTAGAATGACAGGGAACTTATGGTAATGCCCAGGAGTTAAAATAAACTGCTGAATCACATAATGTCTTGTATTTACTTTGCAACAGTGAATTATTGTTTCACTAGAAACCAATTTCATGTATTTTGGAAAGTTTTTGAAATAGTTACTGCATGATACTAGTGATGGTACTTTGCAGCAGTTGATTATTTTGAAATTTTCGATTCAGTAGATTCCCTAGTTTGCTCAACATACATTTCGTACATCTTGGGAAGAATTTTTTTTCCTTCTATATTTGTCATCTTCCTGTGGTTGAATGTTCTTTGAAAATAAATTATTGGTGTTTCTATATTGTATACTACAGGCAGTTATTAAACAGTTTAGTGGGAGTGGATATGGAAATTCTGATACAGTAGTTACAGATGAGGCAGAGTTTCAGCGGCACCAACTACTTGAGAAACTTTATATATCTACTCGAACAGGAAAGGTAGGTGATAAAGTAGCTCAAAGACAACGTTGTCATGGTATATTTTTACTTCTGACAGATTTGGCATATTCAAGGATTTAATCTTTTTTGTTCACTATATGATTCAGCATTTTCAAAGAGACATTGTGCGTGGAGTTGAAGGGCTTGTTGCTGCTGGTTCTAAACAGATTGAAATAGGTACATGATTTAGTTAGAAAATAACCATATTTTGTTAAGAGACATTGGGATATTTATTGGATGACAAATCTGAACTTGCATCTTAATTACTTTTTAGGAACAAAGTTATCTGAAGATTGCCGTAAGTATGGGGCGGAAAATCCTAGTTATAGTGGTGGGACTTTAGCAAAAGCTGCATCTGCTTATGGCACAGCCCGTGCTAACATTGAAAAGGAACGGGAAAACTTAAACAGAGCACTTGGTTCTCAGGTTTGACATATTTACAAAATAATGTTCAGATGAACTTTATCAATCTTGTGAACTTGGTGTTGCTTCTAGCATGTTATCGTTATTGTCTTATTTTGAAGAGGAGAATGCATTGCATTCATTGTATTATCCTTTAGTCCAGTTCTTAGTTATAGTTAAATTTCATATGATATTGTAACTGTTGATTGATGGGGTCAAATTGTCTACTCGCCTTGTATTACATTCTTAAAACATGAGGAAAATTATTGGAGGTTTGGCATGCTACTAAGGGATGATTATTTGATGATTTTCGGGATTGTCATCTGTCATTTGTCCTCCTTATACTCTTTAAGCAATAATACATACACACACTCACAAATACCCTTTAAGCAATAATATATATGTAAACACACACACATAATTATATAATTTTGGAAATCATTTTCTCGGGCACACATAAAGCAATTGGTGATCAAGGTTGCTTTATACTCGAGTAACATTTCAAAGTGGTGGTCAACGCTTGACTTTGAGAGGGCAATTAGCTGAAGAATGAGCACAAACAATCTAAGGTTGTTGGGATGAGCACATGGGAGACGAAAGTTTATTTATACTGAAAGGATTCTAAAATGGACAACTTGGCTTCTCTAGGAATCAATATTGGAGAAAGTCTGTTCCAAAAGTTATTAGGAGTGTATCTACTGATAAGTAAAAATGTATTGTATTGAAGCCTTGAGGGTTAGCTCAAGTGGTCATGAGCTAGACATTAGATCTATCCCCCAAAGTTGGGGAGGTCGCAGGTTCGACTCTCATGATCCCTTCGAGCTTAGTCTCCATAATCAGGGCTGACGGTTTACCCCATTTACTATCCATGGATCACGGGGAAGTACTTCGAGGGTTTTTTGCAAGGTGTTTTCCTTGGAAAAAAAGTAAAAAGTTTTAAACTATTGATCAAAAAAAGATGTTGGCACTGATTTATGTTTTCTGTTATTAGTGGTAGCAAAAACCACTTTTTCATCACTGTAGACGACCCATCTCACTTAACTTTGATTCTAAAGGTGATATCTTCATTTTTACCTCAGAAATATTCTTTTTCCTGATAGAAGTTTTTGGTTTGCTGGATATTTGTTATCTACTCTAAAAGGCAAGACTTTAGAAGGTGCTTGTTACAAAGGACTTCTTTTGGGTTAAATGGTTGGAGCACAAAAACCTCTATTGTTTCCTATGCAAGAGATCTCTCAGGTTATGAGAAGCATGCCCTTTTGACCTAGATATATCCAATTTCTATGAAGAAGAATCACATGAGATCTTTAAATGGAATTCTTGAAGGGATGCAATGGGTCAGGAAGGATATAAAGATCATGTTTGGGTCCTGGGACACTCCCTAGTAACTAATTCAATCTAATGGATATGTTGTGCTGATTATCAAGACTTTAACATTCATTTCAGAGTCTAAAACGTTTTTATATATTTCATATCAGTCTTTAAATCTTTAAAAGGCATTTAAATCTTTAAGTCTTTGATAAATGCAAAATTAATCCCTAATGGGAGATGATTACATCGCCTCTCCCTTTAAGGGTGTTTGTCCTCAAATCATTTTATGGAAAAGGCTATGTCTTCGATATGGCCTGCAGTGCCTTGTCATAACTTTTCACTCGAGGTTGAAGACTTGAATGATGAGACTATATGATCTTTTGAAGTGTTGACCAGAATTGTTGAATTGTGAAAGGGTTTGACTGCACTAATTCAATCCTTTGTGGAATTATGTGTTTATAGGGTTCCCAAGATGTCCTTTTTATATTCTGATTCCCAAGATGACTGCTATTTTGAGGCCTAATTGTACCAGAATTAATATTATTCAAAATGTAGGTCAATTGTTGCTTTTGTTCAGAGCGATGCTCATATGTTGATTGGTTATAGTGTTGGCTTTTGCAATTAGGATGTTGATAAGGCGTCCTTGTGACATGATCTTTCTTTATCATAATTTTAGAGTTTTCTTGTTTCACCTTCGGTTTTATAGATTCTTCGTGCACTTGTGTTGCTTTGTTGATCATTATTAGTCAAGGCACTTGTATTTGGTAAGGTTTTTGTATCTGTTGTTTGTACTTCAACGAGTAATGATATCTCTCATTCAATTAGATTAGTCATTATTTCTTTGTCGATCACAAAGTCCTTGTTGATAATTTGCTCTAGTTTTTCTTACTGCATATTCCTTTTGTTTTTTTGGCTTCTTGATTTGTGTGATCAAGCTTTGACTATGATTCTTGGGATGAGAAGTTGCCTCATCTTTATTAGCTATACAACCCTATCAATTTTTTTTTGGGTGATCTTGCATCTGTTGTAATGATTTTTGGTTATCTCGAAGGATCATATTTGATACATCTTTTACATGTTCGAATGAGGGAGCTTCTGAGCACGACTTCATTGTAAGGTCCTGCAAGACTATCTTCTTCTTATAGGAGAACGTCAAAAACTTTTTCTTCATGTTTAAGACAAAGGTACCCAATGTTTCTATCTAGGTTGAAATTAGATCTAACGATTAGTTGGGGTATGAAATTGTCAATTCTCACTGGTAGATTGTTGTATTTTTATACTTTGTCGAAAGAGTGTGTCTTTTTGACTATACTTCAGGGATTCATAATTGGTTCGTGATATCATCATTAATGTAATTCCTTATCATTTGGACAAATAGCATTGCTAATATCCTTACCTTACATAGTCCCCTTCAGTTTTAATAGAGGAATAGTGTATTTTGTATAATTGTTAGGAGATCTTCCTTTTTTTCACCGCTAAACTTCATTTCGTTTTTGTCGAAACTTTCTTTAAAAAATAACATCGCTACAAAAACTTATATCTTCTTTGATAATAAATGAGTGCACAAAATATGAGGGACCTGCTTTTCTGGTAACAGGAACTCTTCCAAATAAGTCTGTCAAGTTATTAATGGTTTACTCATCTTTGACAGGTGTGATTTTAGCGGTGGTTCTAGCTTAACCTTTTAATTTTTTTATTTGAAACCTTAATCTATATTCTACGGGAATTGATGTGACTATGGTGACCAGTTGTGACCTCCCTTGTAGCTACTAATGGCCATTGGAGCAATTTCAGAACCTACAGGCATCATTTAGTAGCTTCAACAACTCGAGTCTTATTCGAATTGTCCTATCCTGAATTCACGTAGAATCTGTTACAATAATTTGTATTAGTTCCAGCTGCAATTAAAATGTACTTGACGCTCAAGTCYGATATTTCAGATTGTAGCTACTAGGTTATAACTTCAGAAGGGTACCACGGGCCTATGGTTATCTCTGACATCATAACCCCCCCYTCCCMCCCCACACACAAGCATAGTTTCTACTACTCTTATGTGCGGTTTTGGTAGTTTTGACATAGCAGTGCAATGTGAGAGTGGTGCTATGGATCCAGATTCTTAATAGAGGAATAGTGTATTTTGTATAATTGTTAGGAGATCTTCCTTCTTTTCACTGCTAAAAATCATTTCGTTTTTGTCGAAACTTTCTTTAAAAAATAACATCGCTACAAAATCTTATATCTTCTTTGATAATAAATGAGTGCACAAAATATGAGGGACCTGCTTTTCTGGTAACAGGAACTCTTCCAAATAAGTCTGTCAAGTTATTAATGGTTTACTCATCTTTGACAGGTGTGATTTTAGCGGTGGTTCTAGCTTAACCTTTTAATTTTTTTATTTGAAACCTTAATCTATATTCTACGGGAATTGATGTGACTATGGTGACCAGTTGTGACCTCCCTTGTAGCTACTAATGGCCATTGGAGCAATTTCAGAACCTACAGGCATCGTTTAGTAGCTTCAAGCCTTCAACAACTCGAGTCTTATTCGAATTGTCCTATCCTGAATTCACGTAGAATCTGTTACAATAATTTGTATTAGTTCCAGCTGCAATTAAAATGTACTTGACGCTCAAGTCCGATATTTCAGATTGTAGCTACTAGGTTATAACTTCAGAAGGGTACCACGGGCCTATGGTTATCTCTGACATCATAACCCCCCCTTCCCACCCCACACACAAGCATAGTTTCTACTACTCTTATGTGCGGTTTTGGTAGTTTTGACATAGCAGTGCAATGTGAGAGTGGTGCTATGGATCCAGAATACTTTAACAAATGTTTACTCTTCCTTTAAATAATTGAGTTGTTACTATTCTGTTTCCTCTTTCTCTTTATTTATATATTTTTTTTCCACGGAAAAAAATTTGCATTTTTATTATCTAAAAGATATAAAGATACATTCCTCAGTGCTTCTGCATGCCAAAATGCCCCTACTTGCCCATCATTATCCCTTTAACTAGCTAGAATTTAGAAATGTCAAAATTTCACTGACTGAAATCTATATATCATCCTATTACATTTTTCATATTTGTTATTGTTCGCACTGTCTTTTATATATATATATATATATATATATATATCATGCTACCAGGATGTATATTTTTTATAATTTTTTTCTTTAAAATTCTGAAATAATGCTCACACTAGTTTCTTTGATTCTTCTTGAGGTGCTTCTTGCTTCACTCTTTACAAGGATTACTGATTCTGTCCTTGATTTCGTTTCTGTTTCTTTTGCTTTTCTGTGTTTATAATATTGGCAGTAGAATGATCTTCGACGAAATTTCTGAATTTTAAATGGCTAAAGGTCAATTTGTTGTTAAAGACTTGCAGATGGTTATCTTTTCTTCGACTTTGCATTGGAAAAAGGTGTGGTCAAAGACCTGGAATTAGAGAAACTCTGACGAATTGAGTGTAGCCAAAAGCCAACGGTTTTGTTGCCAAAGGCAAGGAATTTTGACCAAAGGTTTGGTAAAATGTGTGGCCAAAGCTTGGGGTGAAGGGTTGTGTTCTTTAGATTATCTGATTATTATTATCAGTGTTGTCAGACTCTTTTCGCATTCCCGAGTCTTGGAGAGTCTTGAAGAGTCATCATTGAAAAGAGTCACTCCCCAAAGACTCCTGTAATACTCCTAACTTGGCCATAGTGGGTACGGGGTGGGATTTTTGAGGTGGGGTTCTGCACAGACTGTGGTTTTATAATTTATATGGATTAGAAAATGTAATTAGTATATTTTTTGTGCACAAAATTTACCATATTTTGAGTATTTTTTCTCTTTGCCGAGTCTGAAAAAAGTCAAAGAGTCTTCAAGAGTCACCAATGAAAAGAGTCTTAAAAGAGTCTGAGTATGACAACATTGATTATTATTATTAATGTTTATTTATATATTTTAATATTTTATATTCATTACATAGTTGGCACCATTGTGCAACCTAGTCCCCTTCTAGGTTTCAATCTTAGAATCCCACAATTTCCAACACAAGGGGTGCAGGAGTAAGGGGCAATGTGGTCATGTTATACATATATGCTGAAATGTTGAAAATGCTATTGAATGTGTTAAAAGCTTAAAAACATCCCAATTTCTATCTCCTCCATGTGAGGTCGAATGGTCTGATTCCATCCCCAAACACCTTGAAATGAGGATCTTCCTTTTGAATTTAAATGTTAAAATTTAATTTAATGAAATTAAAATATAAGTAAATCTAGATGCCAATGTCAACCAAA
Organism: Picea sitchensis; assembly: GCA_010110895.2. Lineage (NCBI taxonomy): Eukaryota > Viridiplantae > Streptophyta > Pinopsida > Pinales > Pinaceae > Picea > Picea sitchensis. The sequence continues at coordinate 178,787 of SNQJ01S0032329.1, forward strand.
TTGAATACAATTCCAAAAGGGGGTCAGACGACATGACTGAGTCAAAGGAGGTCACCTGGACGACATGACTGAGTCAAAGGAGGTCAGCTGGATGACATGACTAAGTCAAAGGAGGTCAGCTGGATGATATGACTAGGTCAAAGGTGGTCAACTGGACAGCGAAGGGGTTTAGGTTTCTTCTCTAAATTTTTTTCCTTTTCTTTATTGGTTTTTTAATGCTGATTGAGTCATGTGTAGGAAAACTAGTTAGCCTATCACGACCAGCCAGTTCAGACCTTGAATTGGAGGGTTGACTGGCTTCACGCTGAACCGGCTGGTTCATACCGGTTCAGTCACTTGTCTGAACTGGTTTATCCTAGTAATTGGTTCAAACCGGCATTTCAGTTTGAATTGCTCGATTTTGGCTACACCATTGGGAACAAGTGGAATGCATTATGCAATGGTGCAGCTCCGATTCCTGCATTAGAGATTTCTTTAGAATTTTTAGGATTGATTTGCACACTATTTGAATTGGTGCAAGAACCAATACTTCCATGACTTCCCCATTGACTTATGGCTTTTTTGGTAATTCAGTGGTTTCAAAACCAAATTTCGTGTGCCTGCCAATTGTTTTACATGATATGCAATGGATTTGCTCTAGAAATTTAAGGATTTACATAATCTAGTTTTATGGGTTGCAAAGGTGTTGTTGTCCATGCAGCTTGCTCCTTGATCATTTAGGATAAAGGATATTGCCTTGTTGATCTATCTTCAAGTCTTAAGGCCCTGGGGTCTTCATTTGCAACCTCCTCCTTGGATCCTTCCTATAGGTCTTCAACCATTGGTGTATACACCAAGATATGTAAGAACTGC
>SNQJ01S0032330.1:9843-29972 GCA_010110895.2 Picea sitchensis
AGTCATGTGGGCCCCGTTTGGGTAAGTGAGTACATCAACTTCCCGGGGTCGTAACTTTTGCATGCGATCTCCGTTTTAGGCGTGTGATAGCTCGTTGGAAAGGTATCGTCGAGGAGATTCATTTTGGGGGCTCAATTATGCCTTCGGCTATCATTAAGAACCTCGATCTCGAAAAACCTTCATTTGGACCCTCAAAATGGCCCCAAAAGTTAAAACCTGCTAAAAATAGTAAATTGCCAAAATTGTCAGAAAGTCGTTTTGAGCCATTTGGAAAAGGTGGGTGGCCACCGATATCCACCTGGATCAACGTTCCCCCTGACTTTTGCACTAGTCTGTCTATGCTCACAGAGGTTGTACGTTCCACCTGACTTTTGCACTAGACTGTCTATGCTCACAGAGGTTGTACGTTCCGCCTGACTTTTGCATTAGACTTACATAGCATCTCATTCGTCCTAACTTTTGGTTTGACTCAGAAAGGTTGTACGTTCCCCTGGCTTTTGTCAATACCTCACAAGACTGGTTGATTCTCCAAATCTCCCTAGCTAGCCTTAGGGTGGCCCATATGGCCTCTCATTGGAGAATGACTGTCGATGCTACCAAATTTAACAATTTAACACTCCCTCTCAGCGAGGGAGTCATTCTCAGCCACACCAAGCTTGCCTCTCAGCTGCACAAACTGTCTCAATGGCTAAGGCTTGGTCAGGATATCATCTACCTGCTCGCTCGTGGCTATGTACTATAACTTTACAGTTTTTCTCTGGACCAAGTCGCGGATGTAGTGGTACTTCATGTCAATATGTTTTGACCTATCGGGAAATACCGGGTTCTCTATCAGTTTTATGCAACTTTGATTATCACAATGAACCACCGTCGTCTCGTGCTTGTCACCAAACAACCCAGAAACCAATTTTCTGAGCCATACTGCTTCCTTGCTAGCATCACTTGCTGCAATGTACTCAGCCTCTGTTGTACTCTGTGCAATGGACCCGTGTTTCCTGCTTGACCAAGAGATCATAGCGGATCCTAAACTGAAGCATTATTCGGAAGTACTTTTTCGGTCCACTGGGCTTCCTGCCCAGTCAGCATCTCCATACCCATGCAGAAATAGACCACCATTGGATGTATATCTTAGACCATAGATAATGGTCCCTTTGAGATATCTCAAGATGTGCTTTGCTGCCACCCAGTGTCTATGTCTCAGTTCAATCATGAACTAACCCATTGCAATCATTGTATAACATATATCTGGCCTACTGTGGATCATGTACATTAATGATCCAATCAGTTGCCTATACATGGTGGGATCCACCAAATCTGAACCCGAATCAGAATCATGCAGCTTCCTTAGTTTGGTAAATATTGGAGTAGACATGGATTTGTGATCCATCATACCAAACCTCTTTACTACATCCACTATGTATTTTCCTTGTGCCAGAAATATCTCGCCCTATCTTTGCCACACTTCCAATCCTAGGAAGTAATGCATCAAGCCTAAGTCTTTCATCTCGAATTCTGAGATTAGCTCCCTCTTACACCGGGCTATTAGCCCTTCATCTCTTGTTAGAAAGAGATCATCAACATACAAGATTAGTATAACAGGTTGGTTCCCTCTTACCTTTATGTACAGATTCGCATCAGCATCACTTTCCTGAAAGCCCGGGCTTTTAAGAAATCCATCAATCCTGTCATACCAAACTCTGGGAGCCTGCTTAAGACCATACAAGGCCTTCCTTAGCTTGCATACCTGAGTGCCTTTGTTACGTAGTACAAAACCATCTGGTTGTTCCACAAAGATCTCCTGTTCAATCTTTCCATTCAAGAATGTTGTTTTTACATCCATCTGATGTAGCTTCCAACCAAGAACGGAAGCTAATACAATAATAGTTCGAATGGAGGTATACCTGGCTACAGGGGCAAAAGTCTCTTCGTAGTCGATTCCTTCTTTCTGAGTGAAGCCTTTGGCTACAAACCTTGCTTTGAACTTTTCCACGCTCCCATCAGTTGCATGTTTGATCTTATAGATCCATTTGGAAGAGACCATTGATTTGTCCTTTGGCCTCGACACAATGTCTCGGACATTGTTCTTTAGAATTGACTTGTATTCCTCAAGCATGGCATCCTTCCATATTTGTAATTTATCTACTTCTTCAAATGAAGAAGGTTCAGCATCACTAATGTTGCTCATCAATGCAACATAGCCTCCAAACCTGTGAGACCTCTTACTTTCCCTAAAAGTTCCTTTCGGAGCAGCTATCTTTTCTGCTTCCTGCACTGTTTCTTTAAGCCACCCTGGCTTAATTTTGGTTGGAGGTTCTTCAAGAGTTCTTTCTAACTCTTCAGCGGGTTCTAGGGGCTCATCACTTGGCCCTTCATGAGGTTCCTCCCTCTGATCTTCTGACTCTTCATTTTCAAAAGAGGGTGAAGCTGGCTGAACTGCTTCTAATTCCTACTGAAGCTCTCTGGATTTCTTGAATGCGGCTTCCTCATGGAAAGTCATATCTCTGCTTACCTCTATCTGCCTCTGACCTGATACATATATCCTATAAGCCTTGGAGTTCTCACTGTACCCCACAAAAACCCCTTTCTTGCCTGAGGGTTCCATCTTTGTCCTCTTTTCCTTAGGGACATGAATACACATTGGACACCCAAATATCCTTAGATGCCCTACTTCAGGTTTGATCCCTGAGAAGACCTCTTCAAGAGTCCTGTCCTTCAAGATAGCATGTGGACACCTGTTCTAAATATACACGGCAGTGGAGGTAGCTTTTGCCCATAAAGAATTTGGCAGATCCTGGTCAAACATCATGGCTTTCGCTGCCTCACAAATTGTCCTATTTTTCCTCTCAGCAACTCCATTTTGTTGAGGGTTATAGGCACAGCCAACTGTCTCTTGATTCCTGCTTCCTTGCATAAATCCTCAAACTGGAGAGATTCAAACTCTCCTCCATTGTCTATTCTAAGGGTTCTGATGTGTTTCCATGTCTGCTTTTCAATAAAGGCTTTATATTCTTTGAATTTATCAAATGTGCCACTTTTAGATTTAAGGAAATATATCCAACATTTTCTTGAGAAATCACCAATAAAAATGGCATAATACAAACAACCACTGAGTGAGGGAGATGACATGGGACCACATACATCAGAATGAACCAGATCTAAGATGCCCTAAGCTCTACTGTCACTACTAGGAAATGTTTTCTTTATATTTTTACCTAGCATGCATCCTTTACAAATTTCATTTTTACTAAGAGAAATGGAGGGCATACCACATACCATGTTCTCCAGATCTGGAAGTGCTTTGTAATGAAGATGTCCAAGTCTTTTGTGCCACAACTCGTTGGAGATAGTCGCATCATGAGCCAATGCCTGAACTGACTGTCCTGTCACGACATACAATCCTCCTCTACGAATCCCAATGGGTTCTGCTATACTCAAGTGGCTACCTTTAGCCCACAGTAGTGCCTTCTTGTCTTTGAAGATCAATGAATATCCCTTGTCCTCAAGGGTTGTAACTGATAGTAGATTCTTCCTGAGCCCTGGAACATATAATACTTCACCAACATGAAGGCTAGCCCCAGATTCCAAACTGAAGGAGATAGAGCCTACTCCCTCTATCTTGTAACATTTGTCATCCCCAAGCTCAACCTGCTCTGCAAAAGATTTTGTCTTGAAATCTGAGAGGATCTCCTTATACCCTGTCATGTGCTTTGATGCACCATTGTCTACTAATCAAGTTTTTGGCCGCGTGAAAACTGAACTGGATAAGGCAGAAACCATGTAATATTCTTTTCTAGTTTCTTTTTCATTAGAGGGACTTTTCTGATTTTGTTTGGATTCATCATCCTCGGTAGTTGAGGCATGATGTTTACCTTTCCTTGGATTTTTCTTCCTAAACCAACAGTCTCTATACATTCCTTGGATTTTGATGAATCCAAGGAATGTATAGATTTTTCTATACAGATTCACCAAGGTATCCATACATTCCTTGGCATTCATTAACGAAGTCATTGTTGGCATTATACCATCTTTGACTGAGTCAAAGATGATTCTCTTAGCCTTTGCTTGACTCTTCCTGAAAGCCGCTCTTCCTGCATTAGTGGTGGATTCCTCCACCACTGTGGTCACATACTGCTCAAAATCATGTTCTTGCAAGATATTTGTTATCCGGAGCTTCCACACATTGAAGTTGGCAACTCCTTCAAGCCTATCTTCGGCCCTGACTGAAATGGAGGATGCCATGGACCTTACACTGGAAACTTAATCAAGCTTGCTTGGATCAATGTGTACCTGTTGTTGCACTTCAACAAGCTTATCACACCCTAAGCTCTGATACCATGGTAAATTATGAGCTTGATTTTTTATGCAGATTATTTCTTTAAATTCTTCAACACTTTGATTCCAGCTGAATACATTTCAACAATATAGAATCATAACTGAATAGCTATAACCATGTAGATACGTAAGCATGCACATCAACAACACATATACCCTGGGGAAACCCTGTACAGGGAGAAAAACCCCAGGAAACGATCTTCCTTTATTGCATTAATAATGTATGATTACTTACAAATATCCACCATGAAAAATCTGCTCTTAAAAGAGCTTTCCAAGACGACTTAGACCGGACTGAAAAGACCTTGTAGAAGAGGAGAGGCTTTGCTGATATAATTTTTGGTTATTGACCAGCACTATGGAAGATACCGTGCATTGCCTGGGTGTTTCTTTGTTGTCCTTTTCTGGACTGAAATGCAGTCTCACTTTATCAGGGTTATACGTTGTCTCTCTAGACTGATATGTTGATCTTTTCTTGAGAGATGTGTTGCCTTTCTTCTTGAATGTTATGTTGTCTATCCCTTGACTGATATGCAGTTTTCCTCTTAACTGATATGCTAATATCTCTTGACTGATATGCCGATATCTCTTATAGCTGATACGATGAACCTTTCCTGACAGCCTTCCTCTCCAAAACAAGAAATATGGCAATGAGGGTTGAGTTGTGTCTAAGTAGGTGCTTGAAAGATGAGAGGGACAGTTCGAAAATAGAAGATGTTTGCATGACTTTCACAACTCGCCTTAACTCAAATTAGAACTAAAGAAGAGACTTTACTTAGATGACTCGACTCTTGCATTACAACTTACCCTTGACTTGGCATGCATGCGTACTAACTTAGCATGCACATGTCATGCATGCAACATGCAACTAGACATGCATGCAATGCATGTCATGCATGCAACATGCAACATGCGACATGCAACAAACTTGACAACTTCGAATTTGATCTAGACATGCAACTTTGACTTTTACAACTCGACTCTTTACATGGCAATTCAAATTTCTCTTCATGGTGGATAATGTTACACGTGCCAACGCACTAGATCAATACATTTATATCATTTGCAATATTAGGAAAATCGTTTGTTTCTAGCTCATAGGAATTTTACATTCAACCTAACTTTTGCTAGATGCCTTGACTTTTGCTCATGGCTCACAAGGCTTGACTAGGCTCACAGAGGTTGTATGTTCCCCCTGACTTTTTCACTAGTCTATCTATGCTCATAGAGGTTGTACGTTCCCCCTGACTTTTGCACTAGACTGTCTATGCTCACAGAGGTTGTACGTTCCCCCTGACTTTTACATTAGACTTACATAGCATCTCGTTCGTCCTGACTTTTGGTTTGATTCACAGAGGTTGTACGTTCCCCTTGGCTTTTGTCAATACCTCACAAGACTGGTTGATTCTCCAAATCTCCCTGGCTAGCCTCTGGGTGGCCCATATGGCCTCTCATTGGAGAATGACTATCAACGCTGCCAAATTTAACATCAAGAACATTGTTAGTCCGCCTACAAATCCACAGGAGTTGGTAGTTCACAACAAGAGGGTAGTGAAGCCCAAGCAAATGATCTTGGATGCCATAAAGGATCATATGATCCCTCATGTATCTGAGAAGAAGACAGCGAAGAAGATGTTCGATGCCCAGGTTAATCTTTACAAGAGTCAAAACATAACTAGGAAGATGATATTGCGAAACAAACTCAAATCCATAATGATGACCAGATCAGACAGTCACCAGTTACCTTATGAAGATCACACAAATTCGTGATCAACTTGCACCAGTTGGAGAAAAGGTTGAAGATACAAAGCTAGTGAATGTAGCACTAAACGGATTCCCAACTTCATGGGAACCATTTGTCAAAGGTATTTGCGCTCAAGAAAACCTTCCTGACTTTGAGAGGCCTTGGGATGATTGTATCCAGGAGGAGACTCAAATGGAGTCAAAGTCCGACAAGAAGGATGGTGAAGAGAACCTAGCCCTATTTGATCAGTCAAATAAGCGCAGAGATAAAGGACCCAACAAGGGTAAGGGAAAGAGTGAGAAGTCAATCTCACAGCCAAAAAAAAAGGACTTGAGTAAAATCAAGTGCTTCAGTGGTCATAAGCACGGTCGTTATGCATCACAGTATTCAGATAAGAAAAAGGGTAAAGGGAAGCAGCAGTAGAAGAAGGTAGCAGCTTCTACAAAAACTCAGGTGATTGAGTTTGCTTCCAAGTTCGATAAGGATTTCTCGTTGGTATCTTGCCTTTCTAACAACGCAATTTTGAATAATGCGTGGTATGTGGATAATGGGGCATCTCGACATATGACATCAGCACGGTAGTTGTTTTCTAGTTTGAGGGAGCAGGACTCGGAAGTACAGGTTGAGGTTGATGATGATGCCAAGTACCCAATAGCAAGAGTTGGTACTATTCCCTTCCAGATCAAGTCAGGTAATTCTTTAGATTTTGACGATCCCTTGTTTGTTCTAGGTCTCAAGAAGAATTTGCTTTCAGTTTCAATCATGGAGGATAAGGGCTTTGCAGTTGAGTTCAAGAACCAGCAAGTCCTCATAAAGCCAAAGGATTCTAGCCCAGATACAACTCAAGTAATAGGGGGTTGAAGAAGGTAGTTTGTACAAGTTGCAGGGTGAACTTGTTCAAGCCTTGATGCATAACAGTGACAACTTGTGTGAGTTGTGGCACAAGAGGATGGGGCACTTGCATCACAAGGTATTGCGTATTCTGAGGGAGATAGTCACAAGTCTTCCAGAGTGCAGTATTGAGTAGCATGGTGTATGCATAGAATGCACGCTTGGCAAGCATGCCAAGGCAACTTTCCCAAGCAACGAACATAGGTCTAAGGGGATTCTAGACCTAGTACATTCAGATGTTTGTGGACCGATGTTAGTAGCATCAATAACAAGAAGCATGTATTATGTTTCACTCTAAGTCACCTGGTCTAAATTTGAATTCAAGTTCGACGACCTTGAAGTTCGACATAAATTCGACATGGAAAATTTTGTGATAAAATTCGGCATTAAATTCGACAAAGTACAAAATTTAAAAAATTTAAAATATATGAGGTGCAGCGTCACAGGAAGACGACTATTTGGACTCTGGAGTCTAGAGGTGCAATCGCATTGCGTCGAGCTCCGACTAAGTCGCGGATTTGACTCTCTCGAGATTGTTCGGGCGCGAGTGGCAGAGGAAGCTGGACAATGGAGATTGTTCAAACTTCGGGCACGAACGGTGGCGAAAGTTGGTCGATGTTCACTATAGTGTAACAACATTAGGCGCAGGCGGTGGAGGAAGCACGACGAGTAGTGTAACTGTGTAACAGTGTCGAGTGTGGGCAACGAAGGAAGTTGATTGCTGGCAATTGGAAGCTCTGCGTGGATGAGGTCGAGTGTCCCATAGCTCGACCTTAGGAGAGATGAAACAAGCGGGAAGGGAGAGATGAAACAAGACGGAAAAAAACAAAACCAGACAAAGCAGGCAAAAACCACGTGGGGCCTTTAGGGCTAGATTTAGAAAAAAAAAATCCCTATTGAATTTCAAAGCTAAATTTGAACGATTCGTCGAATTAAATCGACATTAAATTTGCTTGAGGTTCGAATTTGAGCTCGGGTTCAGGTTCATCTTGAAATTTGTCAAATTTGAAGCAAATTAATTCGTGTCCTCTTAAGATTCGGCGAATTTCAAATTTTAAGGCGAAAATTCGCCGAATGTGGTGACTTAGGTTTCATTTAATGATGATTTCTCTCGCAAGACTTGGATCTACTTCTTAAAGACCAAGGATGAGGTCTTTAGCAGGTTTCACGAGTTCAAAGCTCTAGTTGAAATTCAGACAAGGAAGAAGATCAAGTCTTGAGATTGGACAATGGGGGAGAGTATACATCTAAGAAGTTTGAGGGTTTATGCAAGGAAGCAGGAATCAAGAGGGAGTTGATAGTTCCATACAACCCACGGCAGAATGGGGTTGCAGAGCAGAAGAATCGATCCATCATAGGGGCTATTAAGGCCATGATACATGACCAAGACTTGCCCATGTTTATTTGGGCAGAGGCATGTAACATAGCAGTCTACATCCAGAACCGGTGTTCTCATAAGTTCTTGGAGGACAAGACACCAGAGGAGGCATTCACTGGTGTGAAGCCAAAGGTGAGTCATTTCCGCATCTTTGGTTGTCTAGTTTATATCCATGTACCAGACCAGTAGAGAAGAGGGCCAAGTTGGAGCCCTCCAGCAAGAAGGGTTTGTTTGTGGGTTACACTGAGGCTTACAGGGTCTATATTCCAAAGCAGAGGAAGACAATGGTAAGCAGGGATGTTAAGTTTGAGGAAGAATTTGCATCCAAGAAGTCTCATGAGCCTACTCTAGTGGCAAAGGATGAGGAGCAGGAAGCTGCGAAGGTTGAGCCAGGGTCACCAGTGATTTCCAGGGCAGTACAACAGCTTTCAGGTGAACAGGGGGAGACAGGAGCCTCTTCCACTTCTGTCAGGAGACCTCGATGGTTCAGTCAAACATTGAGGGATGCTCAGGAGCATGTTGAGACTCCTAGGAGCAGATTCAGAGAGAGCAGACCTCCAAAGAAATTTTCAAACTATATGGCATTGATGAGCAGGATTCTAGATTATGAGCCTTCCGCTTTTCAAGAAACAACAGACCAGCAGGTATGGCAAGATGCCATGGTGGAGGAGTACACCTCCATCATGAAGAATGATGTTTGGGACATAGTGCCAAGACCGAAGGGGAAGTTAGTTGTGAGTTCCAGGTGGCTCTACAAGATCAAGCATGTTGCAGATCGTAGCATTGAGAAGTTCAAAGCAAGATTTGTGGTGAGAGGGAGTGAACTATGAGGAGACATTTGCTCCAGTTGCCAGGTACACTTCCATTAGACCAGTGATGTCCTTGGCTTCATTTATAGGATGGAGGATACATTAGATGGATGTGAAGACATCTTTCTTTAATGGGATCATTAAGGAAGAAGTGTACATAGAGGAACCTCAAGGCTTTGAGGTAAGTGGGAAGGATTCCCATGTGTGCAAGCTTAAGAAAGCCTTGTACAGACTCAAGCAAGCACCGAGAGAGTGGTATTCCAAGATTCACCAAAAGTGAAGCAAATCCTAACTTATATTACATAGTCGTTCGGACCAATCTGCTCATTTTGGTATTGTATGTAGATGACTTGTTTCTGACAAGTGCAGAGAAGCTCATTGCAGAGTGCAAAGCAGACATCGCAGTTGAGTTCGAGATGAAGGACATTGGCATGATACATTACTTATGGGGATTGGAGGTTTGGTAGAGACCAAGGGAGATTTTCCTTGGGCAGGGTAAGTATGCAATTCAGATCCTAAAGAGGTTTCAGATGGAGGAATGCAAACCTATGGCCACACCCATGATCACTAATTTGAAGAAGGTGACAGTTTCATATTCAGAGTTTGTGGATCCCACGTTGTACAATTAGCCAATAGGTTCTTTGATGTATTTGGTCAACACCAGGCCAGATATGTTTTTTGTAGTGAAAACCTTGATTCAGTTCATGGTGGAGCCAAGGCAGGAGCATTGGGTAGCAGCAAAACATGTGCTCAGGTATTTGTGGGGCACAGTGGGGTATGGTCTGAGATATCTAGGAGATGGTGAAGTGAAGTTGCAAGGGTATCCAGACTTGGATTGGGCAGGTAGTGTAGCCGACAGGAAGAGCACCTCAAGGTGTTGCTTTAGCTTGAAACCAACGATGAGATCGTGGTTCAACAAGAAGTAGACTTTCGTGGCACTTAGCTCAGCAGAGGCAGAATACATGACAGCAGTAAGGCTAGTTATGACGCCATCTGGCTTCGCAAGTTACTTGCATAATTGTTTGACCGGGAATTGGATCCCACAGTCATTTACTGTGATAATCAAAGTTGTATCAAACTCTCTGAGAATCCAATGTTTCATGACAGATCTAAGCATATAGAGATCAAATATCATTTCATATGAGACAAGGTTCAGAAGGGAGCAATGAGGCTCCAGTATATTCCCATGGATCAGCAGGTAGCTAATATTCTAACCAAACCCTTTGTAAAAGGGAAGTTTGAGGCATTCTGAGACAAACTTGAATTGGTGCAGAATTCCTTCTTCGCTAAGAGGGAGTGTTGAGAATTATAGCTCGAACAAGAATTAGTTCGAGATATTTTTGGAAAAATTATTTCCAAAAAGTAATATTTCCGAAAAGTGATTCTATTTTCGAAAAAGTAAATTCTATTTTGTAATTCACTTTAGTTAAAAAGTGAGAGTCTTATTTTTAGTAATTGAATCTAAAAAGAGTATATCATGCATGCATGACTTAGACTAGGAGTAATCTCAAAAATAGATTAGGTTTTTGGTCTCAGTTAAAGCTATAAAGATAAGTCAAGATAGAGAGTTAAGACACACAAGAACACTTGAACAATTGAGCAGGTTGAGCGACAAAGAGGGAGAAAGTGCAAGCAGCCAGTTTCCAGCAGCATGCAGTTCCGTGCAGCAATCTGTACAGTCATACGGAACAGTTTCGTACAATGGTATGGAAGTCCATACAGCCATATGGAAAGAGTTGTACTGGCATCCATACAAGCCATACGGACAGATTGTACAGCAGTGCAGTAGGCTGTACTTCCCCAGCAGATTGTTCCACAGTTTGAGGTGTTTTTGGGTATTCATGCAGTGCTGTTTTTTGGACAGCTTGTGGAGGTTTCCTTGTAAGTTTTTCAAAGGAATGACAAGCAGATTTGAGGAGTGATTACCGGTGTATGTGTGAAATTAATTTTATGCTTCCGCTATTTGATTTCCAGCCATTGTGTGATTAATTCGATTCTCTGAATTTTTTTGCTGTATTAATTAAATTCAGCAATCTACTTGTTTGATTGAGATCATAAGGACTTTAGTCGCCTAGGGCTTGGAAATTTTCACAGTTAGCCCCACTAAGGCGAGGAAAAAAACATTTTCCATCCATGGATGTCACAATACAAGTGCAGATTAGCGGCAACTTGTAGCTGAATTAAAGGGAAAACAAGTACGCCGCCTTTAAGGAGGGATCAAATTCATAGCAAGCTTCCTTAAATTAGCCAAAATCCTAAGAAAAACTAGCAAGTAGGAGTGCACTGATGAAGATAAAGGTGAAAAAAACTAAAAAACATTGATTCTTGTCCAAAACTAGGGCCTTGAAAAACCCTAATTTCAGATCTATGACATCCTGAAACAAAGTTGAAACCCTAATTTCAGAACTGAAAAATTTAATAGTGCTGGATAGAGGAAGAAAAATATACACTAGCTCTGATACCATGTTAGAAATCATGAGGTAGATGATCTATGGTAAATTCTCCAACAAACCCTAGTCCAATAAACAAGTTGAAAATAGTCGTGCCACGAATAACTTCAAGAGGATGCAACATAAGTAGAGTAAAATTGTGTGGGTACCCTTGGGCAAAAGAATGATTAAACTCACTTGAATGTGACAACATTAAAAAGGGATGTGGTGTATTTATACCACTCCACTAGGGTTAAGGCGCTAACCCCAACAAGGAGGCTAGGACGACCTTATTCTAAATTACAATAAAATATAATGAAGTGTAATACTACCCACAGGCCGGCTCATTAAGAGCCTCGACTACTGAACAAATGAAAATTAGCCAAATATCTCAACACAAGTGGTCTCAAAACTATACACTCTCCAGGTTCCTCCACTAGTGTTACCATGACAATTAGAAGGCATCCAAATATAACTAGAAGATCATACAAGCCATGTTATAAACATTACTTAAATACTCATTAAAGGTTGGACCTCTTCAACTTTATGATGGCATCTCTAGTAACAATCATAATACATCCGGTCATACAAATAACTCGTAGACCCAACATGTTATAATTTATTGATAACACATGAAAATCAGCAAACTTAGTAGAGGGCCTTGGTCAATGATGTTTCAACTTTCAAACATAACTTGGGTATCTATTGCGGTCATATTACAGGGTGAGGTTCTTTTCGTTCAAATCTATGGCTGAATACTTGCAGCAGTTACAAACTTATGTCCTCCAAATGACATTCAATTTCATGGTCTAATCTGATTTAGCTATTTTGCATAATACCATGGGCAAAAAGGATATGAAGGAAACAATCATGTCTTACTATCTATCCTGACGATGGACCACACAAGCCTGGTCTGAAACGTTGATGAAACAAATATAGATGTGGTTTACCCGGAAAACTCTGTGCACAATGAAACTAACTACCAAAGATTTAACTCTGAGATATGAAGCAATCTACAGACCAAAACACAAGCTGTCAACCTACTATGGATCTTGGCTAGTTTAACACTGTTTCCATCTTTTGAGTAAACAACATGAAACCAAAAGAAGTGGCCAATCCTGCATAAAACAATCATCGCTATAAATGCACATTATCACTTAATCATGCTAATAACCAACTTCTGTTGATCCAAACCCAGTATCACATTAGCCCTACGGATAAAACAGAAAAACAAAGTAACATAACAGAAAGACGAGGGCCACAAAAGTTTTAGAGACAAACCGGATGAACATTCAACAGACTCACCTTGAGAAGACGTCTAAACATGCGACGCTTCCGAAGTTGCAAAAAGGTGATGACAACTTCTTCTCTAGTTAAAACATTGCCATCAGCAAGCCACTGTTCAAGTGAAGTGGGCAAAGCATGGTCTTTACAGCTCAAAACGGTTTGATACAAACGTGAGGCATTGTGAGCTTCCTCTTTCTCAATTTCTGCTTCTGATAAATAAGGATCGGCATCAGCTTCTGCAGACTTATCAGGGGCGTCCAGTTCAGAAAACTCATCTTCGGAAGCCAAATGTTCTTCCACTTCACCATTGTTACTGCTGAGGACCGACTCCAGCTCAGAGAAACCTTCTTCAGGAGCATCTGCCACATCTTTGCTTCCTTTACCAGCCTGGGAGGCGAACCCGCGACCCACTTGTGCAAATTTGGGGTACTGGGAATGGCAATGCGATATGCCTCTTGCAGGAGTGAAGCCATTAATCTCGGATAACCCAACGACATCGTCTTCTCTAGATTTACATGTGAAACTCCAATGTGTTGCATTGCCTTTCCAATACTCTAGTCTGCCTGTTGAAGCTTTAAGGGCATTAAGGTACTTACCATGGCCCCTGCCATCAATGACATATAATATTGTAAAAGTTTATCTATGTTGTAGGGGTTTACATGAAATCTGACAAAGAGATTTCAGACATGTGATTTTCGGTATAATTCGACATGAAATGAAAGCTCTGAATACAACGTGCGGACTTACCTTAAATGATTTGCTGTTTTTCCTAATACCCACATGATTGTTTGGTAGAACATGCAATGGGCTATGTCACTGTTCTTCGCGTTAATGGAATGCTACTCCTAAACCCTTCCAGCTTAAACCCTAACTGTCGTCACGAGGAGCCACGACCCCTAACGAATATGGTAGATTTAACATATTTGAGCTGATAATAAATTTGATAGATTTAACATTTTTGAGCTCAGCACGTTTTCTCGAACTCGAATCGTTTTGCCCAGACATTAAACATGACATTTCTGAGCTATTCCTCATCTAGATATAGATCGATAGTAACTATCCAACGTATCAAAACTTACAGAGGCTGATAGCAACCAAACCACTATAGTATGGTCATTTGTGTGGTTTTTTGGGTTTGTTTTGTTTTTTTAAATCATGGGAAATTGATAACTGTTTAGAATGATTTTAGTTAGAGTGGGGATCAACCGAATTGGCTGAATCCAAGAATATATTTAAAAGATTGAAAGCCAGCAATACCAATAACTTATGATATAGTAAGGGGGATTTATGATATAGTAAGGGGGGAGACCACACCCTTGAATGCATGTTATTGTTTAATGGAAGATTATTTGATGGGCTCTTATGTTTGGTTTTATTATCCCTTTTTTGTATGGCTTTTATAAATGTATGTGTATAACAAGGCTAAATACTCCCTATCAAAATAAAAATAAATGAATTAACTATGCATATGATTTGGGAACAAGAAAAAAGAAAAAAAGTTATACATTTCAATTTTCACAAATAAGTGGATAGTCAGAATATGGATATGGATATAGGTAAAGGTACGGGAATATATGAAGTGTGTATGGATATGGATATAGGCGAAGGTACGGGAATATATGAAGTGTTTGGGAATTTATAGCTATCAAACTTCCAATGACTACATATAGAAGAACTCATTAAGATTTATACAACTACAACCACGACTCCCAACTTCCAGTGCACTACTCCCCGTGACCATTCTAATTAATAGTAGAATTTTCTATAGATATGATATAAATTATGGACAAAGAATGCACTCCCCGTGACCATTCTAATTAATAGTAGAATTTTCTATAGATATGATATAAATTATGGACAAAGAAAAGCAGGATCCAATGGTACTCTCAAGACAAATGTATATATGACAAATTATGGACCACTAAAATTTGTATCCAACGGCTCTTAAACTAAAAGCAGATGATAACTTATGTTGTGTCAAACTCTACTTCATTTTTTTCTCAAAGATCCTTGATTGCAGTAAAAACAAACATAATTACCCGGTAATATGCATCATGTTGCATCAAGAAAAATCCAAAAAGGCCTTTTTTTGGGTATGGACTAAGCATAAACTAAAACATCATTTTCCTAATGTATTTTTTTGAGTTGCAATCTCATCATGGTAAAATGCACTCTTAACAATTAAAAAATGCTTGAATTGCAAGGAGGGCCTTAGTTGAAACAAACCCAAGCATTATTTTCTTTATATGTTACTCCTTCCCTTTAGTCTAACACTTAGTTGCTCACCATTTGGTTTGAGTCGTTTTACACCTTTAGTTGTAATATAAATCCACCCAAAGTATTAAAAGGGTAGATGCAGCAAACAAACTCTTCAAAAATCAAAGAGTTTTACTATGTTGAGACAACGACCTTAACCCTTAATGTGCATAACTTGATGTTTTACTATCGTATCTTATTTATTATTGAATAATTATTCTAATAAACACGGTTACATGTATGGTAACCAGGTTTGAATTCGAATAGGAGAATGACTCTAAATGAAATAGATGAAAACGAAAAAAACAAACATAAAAAATTTCAAGAATATATGCTTCTCATCGAAAAACAAAAAAAAAGCATACAATCTTTTAAGAATTCCCTTTATAGCATGTTATTCGGCTCTTAAACCTATATCAACCAGGCTACGTGTAGCAAAATACCTGTTGAAGTGGATGCCAAAGCATAAAACAGGGTAATATGCCCATCACTAGAGACATACAATGAACATTGAAACCAATAAACTATTTAGCATGAAAGCAAGGCATCTGTCATGTCTCTTATTTCCATGCAAAGTATTGTCCATTTGTCATTTGCATGGAAAGCACATGTGAAGGATCTTGTAGTTTGTGTAGCAGATCTTCCCTTCTAGCCCTAGTTTTGGCCTCGAAACGAGCCCTCGTATTATAGATGAAACATTATTTATTTTGCTTAGCTTGGTCCCTTGCACCCGCTTTGTCTTTGCAACATCTAAATGATTATTGTAACAATTTTTTTGGATGGTTAGACTACCCGTGGGAGAGGATAAAGATCTAATGTTTCAATTTCTTGGGGGTTTGGATGGTTTAGTTCAAAGATAGTTTGATTGATTCAATTGCTTGGAGTGTCCCACTCTCAATTGTGACATTTTCAATGAAGTTGCTTCACCAAATCTTATATCAGAATTGACCATTTTTATGACTATGGGTAAATAAGACATGAGTGCTTGAACAACTTGGGCTCTGATGATGGTCATAGGTTCATCCTTTTTGTTATGTTATTTCTTATTTATAAAACGAGACACTCTCATCCTAGAGATTTAGTTGATGCAACAGAAACCCATGAGGACTAGTCTTACAATCAACTATTGTAGATTACATTCAAGGATCTATCTCCTTTCAATCAAGGGCATAGGAAGGTGATCAATAACCACCAAGCAACAATGTTTTAACCATAATGTTTGTGAGGTTGATGTTGATGCCCAATCATTCCTTTGGGTATGTCCATTTGAGATGCATCGGCCTTTCATATCATAAACCCATGAAAGTATTTTTGAAAGGAAAAAATGGGGTTCAATAAACATAGAGTTGTGAAGTATTTAGTGCAACCCTAGCTTAGGGCACTATATGTGCCATAAGATATTGATATAGATAATGATAAATGTCACTCTAAATCACAGGTACAAACAATTGGTGAAAGGTACATGATGGTAATTTTATTCAATTTATTGACATGTTAGGAAAAGTCCTCTTTCATTGTCATTGTTAGCAACGTTCATTTGAGAGTTTTGATTATGCAAAGAGTTGAAATAGGGAGCGCAACTCATAGTGAGACCAAAACATTATGGTAGATCTAAATACGAGTATAATGCTAGTAGAGATTAAGGCCAACAACAATCAAAGAGAGTTGAGATTTTGCCTTTGGTTGATTGGGAAGATTATCATCAACCTGTGAATTGGCAAAGACACGACAAGGGATTGATGTGTGTTCTTATGTTTTCCAGCTTTAATGCTACCTCCCTCAATTTAACTTTGGCCATGACCTACCAATTGGAAAATTTTATGTGATGACTTCAAAGCTTTGGATTAATTTCTTTATTAGTTTGTTACCTTTTTTCTCTCTACATGCTTAACAAATAACCCACATAAAAAATGGATTAATGGTGATGTATTACCATTTATAATTGCTAGAGTTTGATTTGTCTAATTAACAGCTTTACATATTTGTTGTAGAACTTTCTAGAATAAACTGTGTAGATAGGTTTGACCAACTATGACCAATTATAACCAACTGTGAAAACATACACACTCAACTTTATATATTGTTTTAACTACCACACATAATAATTGTGGGAATAAACAATAATGAGCTTGATATTCTTGATGTACCTTCCATCCATTGCTCATTTGCTCGCTCTAGTAATCATGGCCTCTTCTTTGTTTTTTGGATTATTTACCGATGTTTATTTGGGTTGCCTAAATGCCTCTTACGTTATTGTTGGAACTACATCTCAATCTCAAACCACAGGTGAAACCCCTAGACCGCACATGCTTCTATTTAGAGGAAGTTCTATGAAGCCAATGAAGTGGTGAGAAGGATTTAGCTTAAGCTAATTGTGACTAGATATGCAAGGCTTAAGAATGCTAGATAATTTGTTCTTGGGTGGTGGCCACAAAGCATATTTTTGCCTTGCCCTCACATCTTGCATGTTGCATGCATCCATTTGCAATTGATAGGTCAAAACAATGCATGAATCACCACTGATAAAAAAAAAAAATTAATTGGCAGAGCACTGGCAAGTGGATTGAATGCAAGCAATTTACCAACAAAATTGCAACCACCCTGACAATAAGACTTCAAAGTTCACATCCAATAAAATTCCCCCCAAAAAAAATTAAATTTAATTAAATGATATTTGGTTTTCCTATGTTAAACTATAGAACTCCACAAGATATTTAAATTCAGAGGCTAATTAATAATAAATAAATGATGAGAACTCAACACCATCTCAATCAGCTGAACAACCTAGACCATCTCAAAAGAGTCCGCCAAAATGGCTCACAAAAACACTTGAAAGTGTTCATCATGATGAGGTCAGGAAGACAAGAGTCATATTGTCCTCAAAACAAGATGGAGGTAATATAGATAATTCAAACTCAGATGATGTAGATGACATGGATGTTTCATATGATTATGAGTTGAATTTATCTACTAACCTTGAACCGACTTCCTTTAAAGAAGTTGTTTCTCATGATGAATGGAAAGAAGCTATGCAAAAGGAATGTGATGCTCTCATCAAGAATGGGACATGGAAGTTGGTGGACCCTCCATATGGAACGAAACAGATTGGATGCAAGTGGGTATTCAAGAACAAGTACATATCAAATGGCTCACTTGACAAGCACAAAACAAGGCTCATGGAAAAAGGATTTGCACAAAAAGAAGGTGTTGATTATGAGGAGACTTTTGCCCCCACAACAAAATGGGCTACCATCTGCACTCTGTTTTCCATGGCAACACATAATAGACGGAAAATTTGTCAAATGGATGTGAAACTGCTTTCTTGAATGGAGACTTGAAAGAGAATGTTTTCATGTCTCAACCAGCAGGCTTTGTTGTGAAGGGACAAGAACATAAGGTATGCAAGCTCATCAAATCCTTATATGGCTTGAAACAAGCACTGCGAGCATGGTATGAAAAGTTAACCGAGCATCTTCTCAAATTGAATTTCAAGCATTTCAATCTTGGCGATGCAACTTTGTTTGTTAAGAAAGTTGGAAAAATTGTTGTATATCTTGTAGTATATGTAGATGATTTGTTGATAACAAGGAACAATGAGAACTACATTGCATCCATAAAGAAAGAGTTGAATAAAGGCTTCAAGATGACAGATTTGGGACATCTTCACTACTATTTTGGAATTAAAGTCATACAAAATCCAAAGTACATATTCATCTCCCAAAAGAAGTACATTAGATAACTATTGAACAAGTTTGACATGGTTGAGTGCAATCTTGTTTCTACTCCAATGGAACATAATTTGAAACTCACATCAAAAGAAGGGAATGAATTTGAGGATCCAACCAAGTATAGACAGCTTGTGGGAAGTCTTATCTATCTTACTACCACCATACCTGACATTTCATTTGTTGTTGGGATTATTTCCAAGATCATGCAAAAGCTTTGTGAAGGACATTGGTTTGTTGCAAAAAGAGTTCTAAAATACTTGAAAGGAACTCAATATTTTGGACTCGGGTACTCTAAGGTAGATGACTTCAACCTGATCGGATATTTTGATTCAAACTTTGATGGAGATAAGGAAAATGGAGTATCGACTTCAAGATGTCTCACGAGCCTTGGATCAACAAATATCTCCTGGAGATCATGCAAACAATTAGCTCTAGCAAATTCCACAACAAAAACAGACTATGTGGCAATTGCAAAAGTGACAAAGGAGATTGTGTGGCTTAGGAAAATACTTGAAGATTTGCAAGGGAAACAAGTGAATTCTACTCCTCTTCTAGTTGACAATACTTCTGCAATCAAGTTGGCCAAGAATCCTAGATTCCATGATCGAAATAAGCACATCAACACAAAGTACCATATGATTTGATATCATGTAGAGGCTAAGACTATTCACTTAAGACATTGTTCGATAAATGAACAATTTGTGGACATCTTCACCAAAGAACTTGGAAGAGAAAAAATTGAGAAGTTCAGAATGATGCTTGGACTCACACGCACCCCTTCGGATTAAGGGGGGGAACGTTGGACATGTAATCCTTGTGATTGTGTTTATTGTAATATTAATGTAAATATGAACAGTCATAGGTGATAAGAAGCATCATCCGTTATGGAAGACGAACAACCATTTTACTTGTATTTATTCACCTATCTAGTTAATGCAAACACATCAAGTGTGGAGTTATCTTTTCTTCCATCCTAGCCTAACAAATAATACTTATAGTGTGATGCACTTATACATATGTGATGTATTTATTAATATTTACAATTAAAAAACAAAAAAAAAATGTTCTTATAGGTATGGTTTGTGTGGATGTATGTGAATAATAATATTTACTGTGTAATAAACTTATGTATGTATTTCTCCTCACATTCAACTTCATAAGATTGACCCTCTTAATCAATACATTTGGATAGAAATTTTAGACACCAATGCTAAGAAGATGTATATAGAAATTTGTTATTTTGCACCTATTAATTCTACTTTTTATAAGAAAAAT
>SNQJ01S0032330.1:29982-56765 GCA_010110895.2 Picea sitchensis
AACAAATTCTCACAAGCTCCATAGTGAAACTGGGCGTTGGTCAATTCCTAAAACGCCATGGGATGAAAGAGTGTGTCACCTTTGTGACACTAAGAAGGTTGAAGATGAAAAACGCTTTCTCTTAGATTGTCCAGCCTATACCCATATTAGATCTCATTTTCAAAATATTGATCACACTACCAACCTTCCTATTAACCTCTTAACTCAACAAAAGTATGGTGATCTTGGAAACCTTCTCTTAATGTTTTTCGAGCACAGAAACAAAATTCTAAAGAATCACAAGTATTCACTTACCCTCTTAAGGTCCGATAGACCAATTAGGTCTTAGTGGACGTTAATCATCATCATCATCATCATTTTAGAAATTTTACAACTATAAATTTTCCTTTCCTTTCTCTTTTGACATATTTAATCCATGTGAACTGAACCATGTAGATTCCGTAAAGTTTATGACATGTGAGCTCATGTGGATCATATGCCCATAAAGTATACTTAATATAAGGACATATGGGATCATATGGATAGGGAAGGGGCTTGAGTGTGGCTATAGGGAAGGAGCTTGAGTGTGGCTTCTTTGCATGCTTTCCATGAATGATAGTTATCCTCTATTTTGTCATAGTGCATGTTGATTAGATTGTACTTTCTAGTGGTCAACCTCCCATCCATCGGGAAAAGGAAGCTATAATGGGTCATACTCATTGTTGCAAAAATAATGATGTTGTAAGGTTCGAGGAAAATGGTGCCAAAGATGGTAGCAAGTTTTGTTTAAAGGTATATCATGAGGTGATGCTTTTTTTTTGTAGTAGTAGTGCAATCTTGATGGATGTGTAGTTATACTAAAATACAATGATATAATGTATATTCTGGACCTTATTACTATGAGAAGGAATCATCCATTATTATAGTAAGCTTCCTTTTGTTTGTCGAAATATAGTGATATAAGAGGTCAACGTTTTCATTGATCGAAAATTCTAATCGATTTTTTAATGATCTGGGTTGATTTAGAATTGAGAAAAACCCCTAAGATAATTGCTCCATCGTGCATGAAACTTGGATCGTGGTGGAGCTCTAATCAACCTTGAAATTTTTATTGAGTTCTTATCATATTTGTGGTCGAAAATATGATCCTTTTGCCCCAAGATTGGCTCACTCCCTATGAGAGCTCATTGTCATTACATAGTGAATTTGGTGCGGCAAACCTTAGGTTTCAACATTATTTTTGGTATGAGATGCACCACACATAAGTTAAGTGACTTTACACCATTCATTGTTTTGTATTCTCCTTAATCACCTTTGAGAGAGTGTAACAACCATTGTGTCACGTACTACCCCAATTTTGGCCCCTAAAATGTAATATGTTGAATAATGTGTTATTTCTACGAGGTAGTTTATATGATGGGACTCAAGCCATGTGGGTTGCATTATAATGATCCATAATGTAAATATGTGTGTATGGTTCCCAATGTGGAGCCCAAGGCCGAGAACCAACTAGTGAATGCTTAAGATTCCTAGTAGTGTGGTAGGATTATGGTGTGGTTGTTATGTTTGTCATGGTGTGTTTATGTTATGTAAAGTTATGTATAAAAGAATATATAATGATATGATATCCACCAAAAAGGTTTATTGAGAGAGCAACAAGGAGACTATGATACCACAAGAGAGGAAGAGTAAAGGGGTTGCATGGGTGATTTGACCTTAACACTTGTCCTTTGGGAAGTACTACCTTTTAACCCATGCTTCCTTACAAAGATTTCCCATCAATCTTGGCTTGAGATTTATTTTTTATGTTCTCTCCATGCTTATTGGAAGGGCATGTACTCTCCATGCATTGGGGAGTATATCTTGTGAAAAACCCTAGGAATCTTCAACATAATTATTATCATTCTTTCTTTATCCAATCAATGTTCCTTTTCCATTTTATGGGGACTTTTCCTCTTCTTGGTGATGGAGAAAACTTGTTTGAAACCATGATTGGTATGCATGCAAATGGTAAGAGAACCCCATGCACTTGTGGTTTGTGATAAATTAAGTAAGGAATTTACTTATAATAATATGAGAGGGAATGGGATGGTTTTGAGGGGAGAACCATGGCTCAAATGCCCATGGTTGTAGAAGCAAACACCATTAAATCTGCAACCTTGTTATTGTTTCTCATTGCAGATTAATTGGGCCAAGTGTCACTCTTCCAAGTTATTCCCAGAAGGAAATGAGTAGTTGGAATCTTTCCACTTGCACTAAGGATTATCCAAATTTATGAAAGGACAAAATAAAACACAAAAATATGGAAAAAAACGCAGAGATACACTAATACTTAATTTCTATTAATGAACAAAATATGCAAGAACTGTAAAAATATATAGTGAAATGAACTCACTAGAATGGTGGTAGCTTATCTTTGAGAATAGATGCGACGACTACGCACATTTGCAAGAAGA
This sequence comes from Picea sitchensis, assembly GCA_010110895.2. Taxonomy (NCBI): domain Eukaryota; kingdom Viridiplantae; phylum Streptophyta; class Pinopsida; order Pinales; family Pinaceae; genus Picea; species Picea sitchensis. The sequence continues at coordinate 32,418 of SNQJ01S0032330.1, forward strand.
TGATTACAATGAGGTCAAAAAGGTCTTTTAACATAAAGCATCAATGCGAAAACACTAAACATAAAAAACCCTAACCCCAAAAGACGAAACACCAAAAAAATTATGGGCCCCGATGTGGTTAGTTGATACGTCAACTTCCCTGGGGCATTACTTTTGCATACGGTCTTTATTTAGGGTTCTCAGTAGCCCGTCAGAAAGGTATACTCGAGGAGTACACATTTCAAATGACCCATTACATGCCTTCAATTTTCTGTTAGGTGCTTCAAGGCCAAAAAAAAACATTGTTTAAGGCCTCAAAATGGCCCCAAAAGTTCAAGACCCAAAAAAACTGTAGAAAAACTACTAAGATGGAAACTGTATTTTAAGCCAGTGGAATAGGTGGGTGGCCGCCAATATCTACCTAGATCAAAGGAGCAATGGAGGGGAAGAAGATCCTTGAGGGACTATTGAGTAGAGAAAGGAAATATCTTATTTGTGTTGCACAAGGAAATGGAAGAGAGTGACATGGTTGATCAATGGGTGGATGAGGGCTTGGATTGCTCTATAACGAGAAGATTGGTTGTCATGAAAGCAATGGGTTGGACTAAGTGATATTAGAACCTTGTAGGATATTCCTTCACCCTATTGGTATCATGACCTAACTTTGGGTGGTAATTCATAGCTGATTCCTATGGTTGAATCTTGAATCCTTCCTTGGTAATTGCTTTGGTGGACTTAGCTTTAACTATAGATAAGTATTCATATTTGTCTTGCGTGGAATACTTTTTGTTTTCAATATGTGGCATGATTACATGATTTCAACTATTATTGAATGACTTATGTATATGCAATCTTAATTCCACTGATATTTTATATTTGCATATGATTTTTCGACTATCTCATTGTTGGAGGGAAAATCAACCTCACAGTAGGTGAAACAGTTGGTTAATGAAAAATAAATTGTGTATAGAGTGCCCTAATGGTTAAGGGAGTCATCTAGGTACATTACATGTAATTACCTGTATCCATATATAAACATTCATAGGACCCTTGTAGTCTCAACTTTCTTAAGCCTCGACACACTTAATTTAGGTCACATCTCACGAAATGGTCAAGCTTTCAAAATTAACATTCTCAATACTTTGTGTTATCCCGTCATCATTGTGTGTAACAAACTTGTTTTTTTTACACCATTGATGAATTATATGGAGTGTTTATTAGATATATAGGGGCCTAGCCCTACCCTTGGACACCTAAGGATGTCAAACAATACAATACACAAAATAAATTTCTCACTAGTTGTGGTGTGAACACAACATGTGTCGTAGACCAGTGAAGCTAACTAAACAACACAATAAATAAATACATATGTTAAAGCATAAAACTATTCTTTATTAGCCCAATTTTGTCATTATTATACTAGATAGATGTGTAATAGAAACATAAGCAAAACACAATCACACGAGACAAATATATGGTTGTTTGTTAAATAGTCGATAAAGAGATTTCAAATATTATAATATAGAAAAGTAGATATATAAATCTCACTCAATTCCCTTATAACATAGGTGAATTGAGTATAAAAAACTACTTGATGTAGTTTGAAAGCTGACCCAAGCCTTCAAAAATATTTTTTTTTACATTTACAACTCAATGTTTTAAGCATGAGATGGTGAACAATATTGTGTATTTAGTACAATATAGTCAAACAATAATGTTGAAACAATGGTGCACATGGCTTTTTTCCAAGTGCTCAAATATGGATCGACACTATCTATCCCTAAACATTTTCTTAATCACAAATCATGTTGAGCTCATCATTATCTTACTCAAATGCAAGGAATTATTGGAGCACTATGTTGTTGATCAATGTCATTTCTATTGCCCCCCGTATGGGGTGACACTTGGCGACTTCATGTCACATGGCGCGTTGGTAGCAAGGGAAGTTAACTCCCCTTGCCGCCAACATCCTCCTCAGATCACTCAAAATGCTTAGCATTTACTCTGGCTGGAGCCTAGAGCGTCGGGACAGTTCAACAACTCTAATGGTGCTTCAAGTTTGGCCCACTTGTATTGGTACGATGCATCCTACCCACAACACTTTGGCATTCATGGCTTCATTAGCCATCACCTCACTCATCATCACACATGTATTTCCCCGTTGTTTCCATTATCTTCGAATTTTGTCCTTAGTCTCTCATTTTCCTCTGGTTGTTAAGCTTTGGATTTCCCAGGCCTCTGTAATTTTCCTTTTATCCATCCCAAACATTTCTGGCCTTTCTGTTGTGAATTATTCCCCCCACGAGCTCAGCTTTGCCATGCCTCGTGAGAGAGGCAAGTCCAAGCGTGGGCCGACCTACTACATTCAAGTAGGCAGGCACCGACGCATTGGACCTACTGCTCTCTCTCCCTTTCCAGGAAGCAACTCAACCCACTCTCCCCACTCTGATCAAAACTGGGGCATGGATGCCCAGGTAGAGCTTCACTCACCTATTCCAATGCCCACCTATGGAGGATGCATAGTGGAGGAGGAGATTCATCATAACTTGCAGGATACCATCGATGAACAGATAACACAAACAAGTATCAAAATCCCCTTGAATTCCCGGGAGCTGGTCATGATAGGTTGTATGGTAGAGGAGGAACTTCCTCCTCTAATGTCAAATTGCTGCAAGAATTCTATCGACCCAACGTGGAATACATAGGGATCAAATGGGGCGAATTATGGAATGAGGAGGAAATCCACAACCCACCCAGCAAGGAATTACACACAAAAGTGCCAATGCAACCGGTTCTGGACAACCACGGCCCACCCAGATCATGCAAGCTCACAGAGGAACATTTGGCCATCATTTTCGAGATGAGGAGGGACTTGGCTGAGAATTTGCACAACTAAAGATCCTCAGTAAGCTCTTGGATATTCTGTTTGATTCCTTTTCAAGCGAGCCTACGAAGAGTCGTTGCCCGACATGCTGCCAGCCATACGCCTTCACAGTTCGCCAGGAAAAGAGCCCAGGCTCACCTCATGTCTATCTTTTTTAATGTTAATTTTTTGGTCTTAGCTACAATGTTTTTTGCTGCCATTAAACTCTGGTTCACTAGTTGGTCAATGAACAATGTTGACCGCCTGTTCTGGTTTCCATGCAAGTGGCAGAACAAGTGGCAAGTTGTTATGGTTTCAGACATGTGTCGCTTTCTAGTCTATGCATAGTGCCAACCACCTGTTCTGGTTTCCATACATGTGGCAAGTCTTGATGTACTCTTAGATAGGTCACTTTTTGATTGCATAAGGTAATACACTTTTTTTTATTTACAAAAAAAAATGTCATTTCTATTGCAAAGTTTTGTTTTCAAGCTCAATTTTCATGGTTGCAAATTCAAATTATGTGATCTGCCAATTGAGTGTTGAATGAGCAGGAATTATGGAAAAGAGAAAGCACACGAGGCATCATGAGCTTGAAGGAGTGGTACTACCAAAAATAATGGATAAGTCTTGATTTGGTTGTTGGAAATGATGATATTTATAAGACCACTCTATGAAAACATGTTTCTACAATTGATTGGAGCCAATATATAATCACATTGAACAAAGGTGAGTGTGAGTCATGTTGATCAAAGAACCTACAATTAACTAAGCAAAACAAATTTCTAACTTGGGATAACTATTGATCAAAACTATAAAGAAGTTGGGCAGTGTAAATTTGAATTAGTCTCAATTGGATGAGCCAAGAAAGAAGGAAAAAGTATATTGCTAAAAGGATGTAGCCTTGATTTGACGATCAATTGGTAAGAGCTAAGCTCAAGTCATATACATTGTCAGTATTGTAGGACATCTGGCTAAGGTGGAGGAGGAGGGTGGAGTTTGAAAATGTGTCCAACATGATGAGACATGAATAATTATTGGCACTTGAACACTTATGTATATGGCGTGATATTTTGAAGTTTTTTCTTGGTCAAGGATGGAGAAACAAGAGTTTTGTTATGATATTTAGACACTTAGGAGTTAGTTAAGATCAACTTGGCCTAATGTGTTGTTAGGTAAAAATGTGTTTCTTTAGTATTCATTTAGACACTGAAGAGTTAGTTAAGATCAACTTGGTCTAATGTGTCGTTAGGAAAAAGTGTGTTTCTTAGTGTGTTTCTTTAGTATGCATTAATATGCATTTGTAGTTAGGAAATCCGACGGTCACGATATGTTCCCGACATAGAGTGATCTGATGGTTCATATTCTCTTCGATCTTAACAACTACATTGACTCGTGGCTTAGCACCCGTTTGCTCCACGATCTCTATTTAAAGAGAACGAAGGGTCATTTGCCAATGATCGATTATGAGAAACTCTCTTGCAAATCTCTTTGTAAAATTTTCTTTTGCATTAATGAATTGCTCCAAGTGGCCACGTTGGATGGGGTCATGGATATTTCCCCACAGGAATTTTACCACGTGAAAACATCGGTGTGTTGATCTTTGATCGAGTTATGTGAGTGGTTATTGAATGTGTTCATCATCTATGGGAATACTTGTGTTGTTGAACATGGTATCAAAGTGCATTTCATGACCCGCTCCTGTTGTAGATCGAAATCGTGAAGTTGTGTTCATCTATGGTTTCCACCATTTCCATACACTTATGAGTTGAGAGGATAGTTCCATTGTGTCTGAAGAGCTCATTTCAACGAAGAATATTTTTCATTTCACTTGAAAAGGTTTTTGTTTGCCCAAAATGCAACCATTTCAGTCAAATCTAGAGGTACAAAACCCGAATACGTTCTTTTAAATTTTTGTCGAGTTATTATTTCGGTTTTATTTCAGTTTTATGTTTTTCATTTTCGGGTTGTTACTCTTTTGGATCCGTGTATGCTCTTTTCCCCATGCCCTGTACGATCTTAGCAAATCAGAAATAGATCGGAAATGGTTTTCGTGTCTACGTGTGCTCTCTGTTGTGCGCTTTGTGTGATCTTAGTAAATCATAAATAGAGGGAAAAATTGCATTTTCTGGACAAGCTAACCGAGATCTAACCTTTGTTGTCATTGAGAAGTGATTTTTTTTGTGTGAAAACAATTTTTTATGAGCATGCTCTCCAAGGTCATCTTCCACCACCACCACAATAACGACAACACCCCCAATCCTCCTTCTAAACAATACAATATGTTTTGCACTAGATCACTTGGTTAAAAGTTGTTTTATTAAGTAAGAAGTCTCGAGTTCAAGTCTTTTTTTTGTTACTTTTTTGAAAAAGTTCATGCATCTATTGTAAAGTGTATTTCACTTAAATTATAAAAGTGAATCATTATAAGTAGCTTCAATATTTTATTTTAAAGTTATTTATTTTGCATGCAATTTTCTTTTATAAAGTAACTTCATTGTAAAAGTGATCCTCACTTATTCTGTAAAAGTGAGTAACTTCATAAACAACTTATTTGTAAAAGTGAGGTTACTAGGAGGGGTATCACCACGTGGACCAACTTTTACCTACCATGTGGCTCTTTGGTTACCATTTATGCCTTTTTTTCAAAACAACATAACTTCCACATCTAAAGTCCATTTTCAGTGCCATTTTCTTTTAAACAACCTAACTTTTCGAGATATTTCCATCTAGACCATCAATTTTAGATTTTAAATCCATGTTATCTACATATTTAATATATATTCTCCTAGTGATATTTTGCTTACCAACACCAACTACTTCCAATAGAAATCCCTTATGGAGGATTTATTAAGAAGTAAAGGAATGTACCATATTACCTTGGGAAAAGAAGAAGAACCCACTGATTATGACAAGTATGTCAAATGGATTAATAGGAAGGATGAAGCTCGTGGAGTAATCAAAATGTCCATCTCTCCTAATTTAAGGTTTCACCTTTAAGGACTTGAAGCCCCCAATAAAGATTCGGAAAAAATTGAATCTGTGTTTGATAAACACAATATTATTCGAGCCCACCAGATAAAAAATCAGATAATGACTTTAAGTCCAAATGATTTTTCTTACATTGAAGACTATTTATCTAAGTTCAAAAAACTTAGAATTTGATGTGAAAAGTGTACCATAAAGTTGGATGATGAGTGTTGCATGTATATTATTCTTCCTAAGCTTGGTAGTGCATATTCAATGTGTGTATCTACGTTCTATGCCACAAAAGAAGCTCTAGGGACTTCTTATCAAAAACTGACTCTTGAGTCTTTTTGTGATGCTTTGATTAGAGAGAAAGATAAGCTTGTGCAACTTGGAGTGATTAACACTGCATGCACCTCCAACAAAGCCTTAGTGGCCCGACAAAAAGATAAATACAAAAATCTTAGGAAGCAACATCCTCACCACAACAACAAGAAAAACAAAGGTCCCAAACCCACTCAACCAACTTTCGCTTCTAATGGTGACAAAGGAGCAAAATATAAAAGTAAGAAAATTGACAGACATTGCAACTTTTGTAGGAAAGATGGTCATGACAAGTCCAAAGGTTTTAAGAAGATGGCAACTTTAGAAGCAACGATGAATAAGCACAACATCAGTATAGATTCTACTTCTTCTTCTTTTTCTTCTCATCGACATGCACTTTTTGCTTCTGGTTTCTCCTTCAATGCAACTTCTACTTCTTCTTTTGATGAGTGGCTTATTGATTCTGGAGCATCTTATCATATGGCTAAGGATAAAGCCATATTTTTTGCTCTAAATGAATGTAACACCAAGAAAATATTTGTTGGTGATGATAGATCTCTTCGTGTTGTAGGGTCTGGAACAATTTAGGTAGATAATGGTCATTTCAATGATGTATTATGTGTTCCAAGAATTTCTTGCAACCTTATATCATTATATCAAATCACTCATTCAAGTGAAGGTAAAACCATAGAGTTTTCACCTCACCAAGTTGTAATCAAGGATCTAAAATATCCTTAGCATGTTCTTGCAACTAGGATTGTTGGTGATATTTCCAGGTTGTACAAGTTTGACAGCTATGGGCCATCATCTTTTCCATCAGTTTTTATTTGTCATAGCAATTACTTCAGCAAGCTTTGGCATGAGCAGTTTGGTCATCTAAACTATTGCTCATTGCAACAACTATGTAATCAATAGATGGTGACTGATCTTCCTCTTATTTCATGCAGAGATGGTGTTTCTGTCGGTTGTGTTCTCGACAAGCATCATTGAGACAATTTTGACAAACATGCCTCTTAGCACGCCATGACCCCTGTGTGGTCCGCTTTCTTCTCCTTTTTTTTTGGGTGCAAGTATTTCTTAACTTTCAATGACGAATTTTCCAAACACACTTGTGTTTACTTCTTAAAACTTAAGAGAAAAGTTTTTGACAAGCTCTTGGCCTATAAGGTCGTTGTAGAAAAACAATTTGGACATCAAATTCAAAGGTTAAGAACAGATCATGGAGGCGAATATGTGAACAATAATTTTACAAGTCACTGCACTGCACATGGAATCCAAATGCAACACATTGTTCCATATACACCACAACAAAATGGTGTTGTTGAGAGAAAAAACACACATTAAAAGAAATGGGTAATTGTATGATCTAATCTAAGGGATTAACTCTAAAGTATTGGGTGGAAGCCATTAAATGTGCAAATTACATAGTAAATCACACTTCCACAAAGACTCTTAAAAATATAACACTGGAAGAAGCATGAACTAAACTTAAGCCAGATGTAAGTCACTTTTGTGTATTTGGTAATATAGCATGGGCTCACATTCCCGATCATAAAATGAAAGCATTGCAACATAAAAACAATAAGTATTTATTTGTTGGTTATTTTGAAGATGTCAAAGGTTACAGACTTCTTCAACCACATTGTAAATTTGTAATGAAATTATTGTTAGAAGAGATGTTAAATTTGATGAAAATATCTTAACATGCAAGCCTAATTCAATGTCTGTGCCTTCTTCGACTTGCGATCCTAATTTGGCATTTGTGCCTTCTTTGGTCTACGAGCCTAACTCAACGTTTGTGCCTTCTTTGACCTACGATCCATCTTCGACGCCCGTGCCTTATTCTATTCTTATTATGGTTTCTTCTTCTTCATATGATGATAGTGAGGATGAAAATCCACCTATGCCTACTCACCTTCCTCCAGATGAGTCATTTGAACTTGAACCTGCACCAACACCACCACTTCCTAGATGGGTCCATTCAACATGAGAAGTAGTTGGTGATCTTGTCAGTGATCCTTCAGATCAATGTCAGACATGTTCATAGTTCCAACGAGCCTCTTCTCTTTTGACCCAAGTTTCAGTGACTCATGATCTAGAGACATTTACAAAAGCTTCATGCACTACAAGGAAAAGACCTTTTAGCGGAGGTTATAACAAAGGTTTCTAGTGTTACAAAATTGTCAAAATCTGTTTTTTATAGTGGATGTTTTTGCAGATACTATAATGAAACTTGATTATAACTAAAAAAATATGGGCGACCGGAAGTGTTAACGGATGTTTACAAATCAATGCATTTTTATGAGGTACAAGCACCAGTGCGCACATACACGCACCGCACCGGTGTTGTACACTTAGAGTCAAGCACCGGGGCAGTAAAATATTCAAGCACTGGGGCAGTAAAATATTTAAGCACCGGAGTAGTAAAATATTTAAGCACCGGGGCGTTTGTCTTATAAGCACCAGGGCTTTAACAGTAAAATGCACCGGGAGAGTTAGAAATAATTAAGCACTAGGGATTTCTTTTTAGAACGCACTGGTGAGTTATTAATGAGAAGGCATCGATGCTATATAAAATAATATGCATCGGTGTGTTACCTATAACACCCCCCCCCGGTGCATTAAAAATAGAAAGCATCGATGTTTTTTAGTAACAAACAAGGGTCGATGCTTATTAATAACACAATAGCACCGATGCTTATTAATAACACAATAGCACCGATGCGTATTAATAACACAAACGCATCAGTGCTTATCAATAATCCTAAAGCACCAATGCTTATCAATAACACAAAAGCACCGGTGCTTCGTATACGCTTAATGCTCCGAAGGCCAATTTTTTAATATAATTTTGTGGTATTAAATAAATATTGAAACCAATGCTAATTGATTACATAAAATCACATGTGCACATTTCTTATGAAACACACCAATGCGTTTTAATATTAACTGCATCGATGAGATTAATAATTAAAATGCACCGAGAAACATCGACCTGTGATAGTGCAATTATTGTTATTTTTTAATTCCATTATTTATAAAAAAATTACATATATATTATATATTGATTAGTGAATTTGGATATGATGTTTGGATTAATTTGTTATATCATCATATTTTGCATCTCTTCGTTATAATATTTAGTCATCCATATATTTAATCAATGATGTGACATTTCACAATGACATTGGACAACACAATATAATAAATTAAAACATATTTTATTATATGAGTAAGAGGGTCTTTGTCATGCAAAATGAGACACTTATTGGTTATTCCATATCTTTCAATTGGGACACTATGTCCATTACATTAAACAAAAATGTTTGATTTTCACAGACAATTATTTCAAAAAAATACAATTGTTGCTTGCATTGATATCCAAATATATTGGTCATCATTTTTCACTGGCACTGTTGTTAGTGCTTGAGCTACTTCCTTGCCTTGGGTTATTTTGTTGAATGTTTGGTTGATTGCCTCGATTGTTTTCATATTCTTCAAGTTCCATCTACAAACATACAAATAAACTGTAATGAATCTACCTACGTTGGCGAGAATAATGAAAAATGAAATAAATAATATACATGAACGTAAATTGAAAAACAATGTACCTGCAAACAAGAATTGACTTATGAATCATACACATATGTTTGAAATCAAATCTCGTGCCTTGTTTCAACAATTCTTCTGTTGGCTCAGTTCCATACTATGTTTTCTGCAAGTTTTATACCCCATGATAAATTATAGATTTAATATAAAGTATTATTTTTGTTTCATTAATTATAAAATGATAGAAGTAAAACAACATAGATTATACTTACAAATTCCACAATTAATTTTTGATAGACCAACATATACTCACAACCCTTAATTAACCCAATGCCAATCAATTTTTCGGATGGCTCTTCTTTCTATTTTAGCACCTCTTTGAAGACATTCAAGGATCGCTGTTGTAAAACAACTTAAAATATACAAAAAAAAAAACCTTAAGTTGTTATAAGAAAACAATAATTACTCACAAACTTTGCTATCAACCATTTTCTTCCTTGTCGCCCAGTTTTATGTGCAGAATGAGTTCCATTTTCTTTTCTGTAGTGTAAGAGACTATTTAAAAATTAATATTTAATGCTAAATTAATTATTTGTACCTAATAGAAAAATTCAATGATTACATACATTTGAAGCATGTTGTTGTTGAGATAGCTCATTTTGTAATGCAATTATGTCAATTTTGTTGGTTATGGAGCCTGATTATCTTCCTGATTCAGAGGTCTTTATTTTCAACTGTGTTTATACCCCACAAAGACTTTACACCACGAAAGAATGTACACTTCTCCATGCCGGGGTGAAGCCCCGGAAGGAAAATTGCCTTGTAAATGTATATTGTAATTTCATAGTAAATCTGGATTGTTCATTATAAGGTCGCAGATCTGACGATAGAAGTTATGTTAGGGTTTGTTTCCCTAGAAGGCAACTCTCTTTTATGAGGGAAATGTAATGCAACTATGTATCGTTGTGAATATTGTATTCTGAGTGAGGAGACTATGAGAGAAAGAAGAGGAAGTTATAACGAGTGTGTTGTAGGTTGTATCCCTTCATTTGTTGGCTAATAATAAAGGAAGGACCTGTCAATTTCTTTGGTGCATGTAGCCCACACTGGGTGAACCACGTATATATGTGTCTCTATTGTATTGTGTATCTTCTGTGTTTTATTTCCGCATTTGTTTTATTTTATTGCTCCACGATCCTGTTTTTATAACAATTGGTATTTGAGCAAAAGGTAACTCATTGGAAAAGAGGGTTCCTGGTTCGAGTGGGAGCAATGGCGGAAGATAGAAAGTTTAAGGTCGAGAAATTTAATGGCCAAAACTACCAGTTATGGAAGATGCAGATGGAATATTATTTATATCAAAAGGATCTATTCCTACCATTGGGTGGAATAGCAAAGAAGTCGATGACCATGAAGGATGAAGAATGGGAGGTTCTTGACAGAAAGGCACCAAGAATGATACGACTAAGCCTGGCAGCGTCAGTGGCTTTCAATATTTCAAAAGAAAAGACAGTGAAGGAGTTGATGGATGCATTGGCTAAACTATATGAAAAACCATCGATGTCCAATAAGGTATTTCTAATGAAAAGATTATTTAATATGAAGATGTCAGAAGGTGGGTCTGTTGCAGAGCATTTAAATGAATTTAATACAGTTACTAATTAACTAAGTTATGTAAAAGTGAACTTTGATGATGAGGTCAGGGCTCTTCTAATCTTGTGCTCATTGCCAGAAAGCTAGAACGACTTGGCCATGGATGTAAGTAACTCTGTCTCTGGTCATGGTTTTTCGTCCCATTTTGGATAGGTTCATTTGGGTGATGATGCACCATGCAAAATTGTTGGAATGGGAAATGTAAAAATAAAGCAAAGCAATAGAAACCAATGGTTGTTGAAAGAGGTAAAACATGTTCCAGATCTAAGGAAAAATCTAATTTCAACAGGGTAGTTGGAAAGTGAAGGTTGTATATCCATATTTACAGATAAGGTTTGGAATGTCACCAAAGGATCACTGGTGATAGCAAAAGGAGAAAAGGTAGGTACATTGTATTTATGTACTGATAATACTGCCTCTTCTATCTATTTAGCTTCTACAAGAGTGGATACGACATTGTGGCATCATAGGCTTGGACACATGAGTGAGAAGGGGATGCAGATACTTCACAAAAGAAATTTGTTGTTAGATCTTAAACAAATTGGCTTGGATTTCTATGAGCATTGTGTTTATGGAAAACATAAGAGAGTCAGATTTCTCAGAGTCGGAAAAGAAAAGAAGAGTGAAAGGTTAGAGCTTGTTCATACAGATGTATGGGGACCAACTAAGGTATCATCTTTTGGTGGCTCTCGTTATTATGTTACTTTTATTGACGATGCAATTAGAAAAACTTGGGTTTATTGCATTCGACAAAAATATGATGTTTTTGATACTTTTAAGAAATGAAAAGTTTTGGTTGAGAATGAGACATGAAAAATGTTGAAGTGTCTCAGATCAAACAACTAAGGTGAATATTGTAGCAAGGAGTTTGATTCTTACTGTTCATACCATGGGATTCGTAGAGAGAATACAGTTCCAGGAACACCACAAGAAAATGGTGTGTCAGAAAGGATGAACATGACAATCATGGAATGTGCAAGGAGTATGTGATTGCATGTTGGTCCGCCCTTAAATTTATGGGAATATGTTGTAGATACTGTTGTTTACTTAATAAACAGAGGACCTTCAAGCTCTTTGGATGATGGAATTCCAGAGGAGGCATGGACAGGTAAAAAGGTAAACTATTATTTTTTGAAGACTTTCAGTTGTGAAACATTTGTCCATATTGATAAAAAAAAATATAACAAAGCTTGAGGCAAAATCCAAGAAGTGTACCTTTATTGGATATGGTGTTAATGATTTTGGTTATCGCTTATGAGATTATGAAAATCACAAAATCATTAGGAGTAGAGATGTAATATTCAATGAGAAGGTCATGTACAAAGATTAGTTGCAGAGAAAGATACAAGAAAAAGAAAAACTAGAATACACAGTGCTTGATGAGATCATTGAAAAAGAAATTCCAAAGGAATCAAAAAATCAAAATGTACAACAACAGGAGAAACATGTACCTCAAACTCTTGCAAGTGTTGTTAGAAGATCTATTAGGTTAAGTAGACCCCTTGAACGATACTCTTCTTCATTGCATTATTTATTGTTGATTGATTATGGTGAACCAAAATGTTATGAAGAGACAATGCAGGTAGACACCAAAAAGAAGTGGGAGCAAGGAATGAAAGATGAAATGGATTCCCTAGTAAATAACCAGACTTGGGATTTGGTTAAGTTGCCTACATGAAAAAGAGAATTACATAATAAATGGGTTTACAAGTTGAAGGAAGAAGATGGAGGCAAAAAGCAGTACAAGGCTAGACTTGTTGTAAAGGGGTTTGCACAAAAGAAAGGTATAGATTTTGATGAAATATCTTCTCATGTTGTTAAAATGACTTCAATTAGGACCATTTTAAGTCTTGTGGCAGTAGAAGATTTACATCTTGAACAATTAGATGTAAAACAACTTTTCTCCATGGGGATTTGGAGGAAGACATTTATATGCAACAACCACAGGGGCATGAGGTCAAAGGGAGGGATAATTTGGTATTCAGGTTGAAGAAGAGTTTGTATGGCCTAAAGCAAGCTCCAAGGCATTTGTATTTGAAGTTTGATAGGTTTATGACATAACAAAGTTATAGTAGATGTCATTCTGATCACTGTGTTTATTTTAAAAGGCTAAAAAATGGAAGCTATATTATCTTGCTATTGTATGTAGATGGCATACTTGTTGCAGGGTCTAATATGCAGGATATAAATGTGCTCAAGAAGAAATTAGATAATTCATTTGTGATGAAGGATTTGGGTGCTGCAAAGAAAATCCTTGGTATGAGAATAACAAGAGACAGGAAAAATCACAAATTGACATTGTCTCAGGGTGAGTACATAGAGAAAGTGTTATAGATGTTTAGAATGCAGAATGAAAAACCAGTTCATACACCTTTGGCCAGTCATTTCAAATTAACTAATGAAATGTGTCCCAAGACATTGGAGGAGATATAATACATGTCCGGGGTCCCTTATTCATCAACAATTGGCAGCTTGATGTATGCGGTGCTTTGTACAAGACCAGATATTGCACATGCAGTGGGAGTTGTGAGTAGGTATATGAACAATCCAGGTAAAGAACATTGAAAGGCAGTAAAGTGGATTCTCGAGTATTTGAGAGGTACTGCCACTCATGCATTATGTTTTGAAGGTTCAGACACTGTTCTACATGGATATGTTGATTAAGATATGGCAGGTGATAAAGATAGCAGGAGGAGCACCACGGGGTATGTTTTTACTATAAGTGGAACAACAATACGTTGGATTTCAAAACTACAAAAGGTTGTTGCACTTTCAACAATAGAGGCAGGGTATGTTGTTGCTATAGAGGCTAGTAAAGAGATGATTTGGTTACCAAGGTTTATGGAGGAATTGGGAAAGAAGCAAGATAATAACAGGTTGTACTATGACAATGAGAGTGCCATTCATCTTGAAAAGAACTCAACCTTCCATTCAAAGACTAAGCATATACAACTCATGTACCATTTCATACGATCCGTCTTGGAAGATGGAAATTTGAATTTGGAAAAGATACACACTAGCCAAAATCCTACAGACATGTTAATTAAGTGAGTAACCAGGGAGAAAATGAGTTTCTGTTCAGTTTCAGTTGGTCTTCAAGTACGAAGATGAAGATGAGAAATTTTCTAGGTCTAAGAAGGATCATAGTCCAGTAGATACAACAACAGTGGAGTTGTTGAGATCAATCTCCAAGTGGGAGATTGTTGGTTGTGGAGCTCGAATATCTTCATGATTTAGAGGTCTTTGGTTTGAGCCGTGTTTGTACCACATGAAGACTTTACACCCTGGAAGAATGTACACTCCTCCACATGGGGGAGTGCAAGGGGTGGTTACCCCCCCTACAGGGTTCGGGGGTGAAACCCCTGAAGGAAAAATTGCCATTAAATGTATATTGTAATTTCATAGTAAATATGGACCGTTCATTATAAGGTCGCATATCTAACGGTAGAAATTATGTTCGGGTTTTTTTCCCTAGAAGACAACCCTCTTTTATGAGGGAAATGTATTGCGGCTATGTATCATTGCGAATATTGTATTCTGAGTGAGGAGATTGTGAGAGAAAGAAGAGGAAGTTACAACGAGTGTGCTATAGGTTGTATCCCTTCATTTGTTGGATAATAATAAAGGAAGGACTTGCCAATTTCTATGGTGGACGCAACCCACACTGGGTGAACTGCATATATCCATGTCTCTATTGTATTGTGTATCTTTTGTGTTTTATTTCCGCATTTGTTTTATTTTATTGCTCCGTGATCTTGTTTTTCTAACACATTTATTTTACCATCTCCTTGTTCACTTTTTTGGACATTTCTACTGGCATATTTCGGATATCATCTCGTTGGTCCTATGGGATTTTCATAATTTTCCCGATAAAAAAAAAATAAAAAAATGGCAATAAAGTATTTTTATATTGATATATGAAAACTAAATATCACAAAATTGATATATTAATAAATGAATACTTTGTAATATTACTTTTTGAATGATTTTTTTTTGTTGTTATATGTTTTTGATATTGCAAGTCTGACAGGTCTCATTGACCATTGCTCTGGAAATGCTTCTTGTAGTTTAGATATAACCTGGTTCTTGGAATCATTGGATTGATTTCTATATTGTAAGTGGAAAGTATGTCTATACGTTCATTCCACTGTATCCCTCATAGTTCTGTAAAAGTTCGCCCCCTTTGATTAATCTCCAACACCACTCTAGACGATCTAAGTACCAATTCATCATCATTTACATATTTTATATTAATCAATTTTGTTTTGTTATGATGACATTCTCTTCCCTCATTGTTGGTGCCTGTAGAACATTAAACATATGTGAATTAATATATTGTTTGAAACATGTCATCTAATATTCCTAAGTATATTATTAATGAAAATTCAAATAAAAAAATCATATTGAATAATATTTTTTCTTTCACCTGATTCATCTCTGTGCAATTTTTCCATCAAGCTTTTACGCTCTTATGCACTTAGATCATAAATAATCTTATCGAGCTTTCTCATTTTGTGGTTGTGCATGACACACACTAACCAATACATATTAGTTAAACTTACATATAGTTCAACCATATTAATTTTGTACAGAATTTACAGAGAACTTGCATTTTTTGTTTTTCCAGATGTGTGATCATTGTGTCGACCATAAATTTTCTTAWTTGAACTCTTCCCACTCATATTTTTATCAATATACAACCTCTACCATTCAATACAAAAATTATTAAATATATTTTATAAATAAATCAGATAATTTTCAGTGAAAAAAATGGTTGTAACCGGTGCGCTTTTTAAAKACAAAACATTGATGCATTTATTACATAAAATGCATCGGTGCRTTYAATACAACAAAACACACATGATAGTTTAATTTCTTTTTAAAAAAATTGTGAATTACAACGATGTGATATATATATATATATATATATATATATATATATATAGAAGACATCACAACAACTATAGTAGAAAACAAAAAAAATAGCAAAAAAATCAATCATTCATAAAAAAAAACAATAGAAAAATTACACAGAGATGAGAAGAAAAAAAAAAAAATGTTGTGAAAACATTTTCTGTGTTGTTTAGATGAGAAAACATCGACGATATTTTTTTTATGCACCATGTTTTTTAATTAAAAAAAAATTATGGCTTTATTGATGCTCCTTTTTTTTTTAAATAAAAAAGGTGGAACCTGCTATATTAAGATATCAAGAGAACCTTGACAAAATTTACAGAGAAATATAGGTCTAAGTCACCAAAAATGTTGTCGTGTTACCAGAAACCAGCATGGTTTGTAGAACTGTCTTGCCCTCTGTCCTGCCCGGAGGAAACCAGGACAGATGGCGATAATATGAGTGAACATGTAACAGTAGTAAGATAAAACAAAGAGATGAAATAGCATAGAAAACCTAAATACCCGGTGACCTGTCGGCCTTGCTTGTCTGCCACGTGGACCCCGCTGGAATGGCGAATGCCTGCACACAGAGAGGGCACTTGCTCTTTGCTGGAGCATTGGAGTACGCATCAAGGAGTAGGTCCAGCCGCTGGCCCATGAGAAGGGCTCTGTGCTCCAGGTCTGCCATGTGGCCTTAGAGTTTAAACACCAGAGCTAGATGCTCTGCACGGAGGAAACTACCATGCAAGCCATGCAAGCCATTACCCGCATCGTCGAGGATGACGTCTCTCATTTCCACTTCCGCTCCACCGACGGCTTCGAGCTCCATCAGTTCTGCACCAGCCGCCTTCTCCTTCCTCGCAGGGTTGTTCTCGTCTGCATCCTCTTCGGCTCTTGCTTTGTCCCGACTCGCTTCCTCGACCGTGGCTTGCCTTACATGGATAGTGGGGATGTAGTCACCCGACCATGGAATTTCCTCGACAATGCACCCAGGGATGTCATCTGCCAGGGCAAATTTGGGATTGCTTCCATCCTGGTGGTACGTCTCCATGGCTTGGGGCTCCGAGGTGGTCTCCAAATCCATGAACGATACTTCTTCCACATAACAGGTGGGGAACGCATCCACAACACCCTCCTCCGGCCTGATTTCAGACTGGATTACCGTGGTCTCACTGCTGCAACCAGCCCCAGTCTCAGCAATGATGGCGTGTAGAGCCAATTGGTCAGCTCGAGCCTTCTTACGGAGGATGGAGGTCACCAACGACAGAGCCCGCTCCATCTTCTCCTTCCTTTGTTGCTGCGCTTTGTGAGTGTACCAGGCAGAGACACAGCAAGGCCTGCCCCGCTTCCTGGTCATAGTTGCAAAGGAATAAATAACAATACCGTGAGGGTGCAGCGAGATGAGAGTAAACCAGGGCGAGAGAGAAACAACACTGCACCAGAGCTCCCAGACGAAGGGGAGAGCCGAAGCGAGAGCAGACCAATTCTGACCAGGTGCTCGAAAAAAAAAGCTGCCCAAGGCCAAATGCACCTGGCTATCCATAAACTCTGGCATGCTGAGTGCGCTGTGAGCGAGAGTGTTCGCGCGAGGGAGGTGTCCCTCCACCGTATAACTGTTGTTATGGTCGTCAGCCATCGTTAATGCAGGGCAGGAGGGTGGCGACCATCAACATTTATGCTATGGCCTAGTGTTGAGCCAAGTGTCGAGGAGCGTCCGCGTATCACTCCATTTGGGGCTTTATCGATGCTCCTTAGACATAAACGCAACGGTGCATTTCTGTCGAAGTGGCACATCGAAAAATAAAAAAATATTTTTTCAAAAAATGTGAAATCAGAAACTGTTTTAAAAAAAAAAAGTTTGAGGGACGACTGCGATTGAGATCCGATGCAATAAGTGGTCCCTTTGCATCACATGCCAAACACTTATATATAGAAAAACAAATCCATTAGATCTAAAATGCCTAAAACAAAAGGCCTAATTCTGAAGTGATAGATGGAGTTAAACCTTAGGGTGAAATTTTGCATTCACGTAAGCAAAAAAAACAAGGGTTTAAGGTAAGTATTATTATATATATATATATATATATATATATATATATATATGTGTGAATTTTAATTAAAATCCAAATAAGAGTACAATTTGTAAAAAAATTATTATCAAAATCAACATTAAATTAAATTTTTTTACTATGTAGGGTTTTGAGTGAATCGCCATACCCTTCAAATTCTAATATTCTGAATAATACTTTGGTTCCAAAGTATTCTTCTCCTCCACGGTGTTCCTCCATATGTCTCTCTTGCAAGTCTCTCCCCTGCAAATGTTTGCAAAATAATGAAATAGTGAATAATTTTTTAGTATTTAAAGGACTTTATGAAATTGGATTCCCGTTTTTTTTTATTGTTTAAAAAAAATCACGTTTTTTTTTTTACTTTTTCAACACATCGGTGTGTTTATGTAAGACGCATCGATGTGTCCATATTACATTATGCATTGATGTGTCCATATTATATGACGCATCGATAACATATAATTTTTTTTTATTAACAAAATCTCGAAACACGGTGTGGTTAATTTTTCAATGCACCGATACTTATTATTAATATGCGCACCAATGCGTTTGTGGTTTATAAGATCACCAAGATGCTTTTAAATTTGTTTGAACTTTTATTTGCACATAAAATAGTATATTCATCTCAAATTATCTTTTAAGATGAATTCACATGACTTACAATACTTCAATATACATTTTACATTTTATGTCACCTTATTCTTAAAAATTGGTTTCAAAACTATATTCAAACTCAGATTGTGGTATGGTCCTCGAAATTTATTTTAGATATGTACAAAAAAATTATTGCTAATTTTTTTGAAATGCAGAGAGAAAACCTTATACTATGATCAAATGGCCAATTCTTCAAATTCCAGCCCATTCCATATTTCTCAAAGTCCATTACATAGTTCTCCCTTTCCATCTCTAGTGAGTTTAACTTATTTTATTTATGTTTCGATTATTTGATTGATTTTTTTTGTATCCATGTCAATTTGAATAAAAATGTATCCAAATTTGCAGGATCTTGATTCAGAATCGAGTTCAGATGCAAAAAATATTTCAGTACTAGTTCAAAAACATCATAAGGTCTTATCAGGAGCAACATACCGCAAGTATTTGGTAGATGAAAATAGACAGCCACTTTACCTTGCCAATTATGACATTCCATCTTCCAACCACAATCCTGGATTGACGATGGTAATAATTGTTTGGTGTAATGTAATTTGAAAGAATTTTTTTTTTGCATTGTGCTTACTAATATCATCGATGTACTAATGTTTAATATTTTTGAAATTAGGATTCTGATGATGAGCGACCTACCTACCATCTTCCATTACACCCCACAACAATGTCAATCTGAGAGAAGGTTGCAATGAGAGCACAACTCGGAGAGGAAACGTTCCAAGAATGGTCGAATCAACCACCTATTCAATTCCCACTACGTCCAGATTCACCAATTAGGAATGACTACAACAATAGTAGTTCTTCAGAAGTTGGCAATGTAGACAATCAAAAAGAGGTTGGTATGGATGATTACTTACGGGATATGATTGCCATGGAGACAATGTTGTTAGATGCATTCCAGAATGATGAGCTAGGGGATGATGCTCATATCAGTGATACCATTTTCGAAAGCCTGAAATATGCTTCCACCACCCCTCTCTTTGAACCTAGTGCCCGATTAAAGTCTACCCAACTTGGGACAACAATGCTACTGTACAACATGAAAGCAAAGTTTGACATTTCAAACGCATGTTTCTTGGCAATATTGAGGTAATTGACCAACAAGTGCCTTATATTAATTTTGAGAAATCTTGTCATACAATCAACATTAGAAATGGTTGCTTTTATAAACGTTAAATGACCTTATACATTTATATTGCCCACTAACTGCAGGTTATTGAAAGATAAGGTTCATCCTAGTGATAATGTTTTGCCTGGTAGATTTGAAGATGCAAAGTAGTTGTTGAAAACGTTGGGTGTTGAGTATATATCATATCATGCATGTCTGAATGATTGTATTCTATATAGAGGAGAATATGCAGACAAAGAGATATGTCTGAAATGTGGGCATGACAGTTACCATAAATCAAATAAAAATGGTAAATTGCATGGTCCTCCTCATAAGATTTTGAGGCACATGCCTATAATCCTAAGGATTCAAAGGCTCTTTCGTTGCAAAGAATTAACTATGTTGCAGGGATGACATGCCTCGCACATAAGTGAGTCGAGAGTTATACAAATCCTAACAGATTCAATAGCCATGAAGCATACAGAGGATACATGGCTAGAAAAATTCAAGGATGTAGTACAAAGTTTACGACTCAACATAGAAATGGATGGCGTGAACCCATATTCCCTCCAAAACACCAACTATTATGTTTGGCCTGTAGTAGTGATTAATAACAATATTCCCCCATGGTTGTCTGTGAAGAATGAACATCTTATGTTCGCTCTTATAGTCCCTGGTAGAAGACAAGTGAAGAATATGGATGTCTACCTATAACCATTGGTAGATGAATTGAAGGAATTATGGGAAGGGATACATGTATACGATGTATGAAGACCCATCGCAATAGAGAGGAGCTTTATGTTCTATGGAATATGTGCTTACACCACACATGCTTATCTAGGCTTAAGAATGCGCTCTGGTATTTAACATATTTATTGATTTGTTTATATATGTAATAATATTTATTTGCATATTTAATTCGTTGTGATTGACGTTCTATTCTTAAACGCTAACATGCTATGTATACAATAATTTAGCAGGTATTGTAACTAAAGACTATCATGGATGTAAATGTTTTGGACCTTCTCTGAAGGGTAGGTGGTCCAACCACCTACGAAAGCCAATGTACAACTGCTCGAGGGTATTCCTCCCAGAAGTACACCCTTATAGAAGAGCAACATTTGCTTTCAATGGTAAACCAAAGAGAACCCAAAGGCATGCAATAATTACACCAATAGAATGGCTTAGAGCATATGAGAGAGAGAAGGAGAAGGAGATTACATAAATGTTCGATTCAAATGGGGAGCCTATGTTCAATGGTCCAAAATTCTTCAACACCTATGTTGAGAAATTTCCCATTTGGATGAAAATAAAATCTATCTTTTATGAGCTCTCATATTGGGAGCATCTTAAGATTTACCACTTACTAGATCCCATGCATATATTTAAAAATGTTTCATCTTCTTTACGGAGGCACATATCATCGAAAGAAAGTGACACATTGCCTGTGAGGAGAGATTTTGTTTCTTCAAAAACTAAAAAGAAACATTGGCCAAGACAAGAAAGTAGAGGAGAGGATGGTCCCTCTTGGTCTTTCAAAGAAGGTGATGTCCCATGGATTTTGAAGAAAGAAGATATTTCTTTGGCAAAGGAAGTTATATTGGGTGTGAAGGTGCGTTTTTTATATGGGTATTCCCTATGATGTTGCTTCACTGTGCGTCAAGACCATTTTTCGGGGTTGAAATCACATGACCATTTGAACCTTCTAAAGGTACGACGTATGTCAAAAATATGATTTATTATTTGTAATTTTTATTTTTATGCCATGGGATAAAACATAATTAATTTAGTACGTGTTTACTTTGTAGTGTCATTATCCTTTGCTCGTGTGTGGGTGTGTGAACCATGACTTCCCCCAGGACCTAAGGTGTGCCATACCTAAATTATCTGCATTTGTACATTGGATCACATCAAAGGAGATTCATATGGCTATCATTCCACGGTGGCATCAAGAGATAGATGAGATTGTTTGTATGTTTGAGAAAGAACTACCGCCGAGTTTCATGGACTTGCAGGTTCATCTTCTAATTCACCTAGTATATGAGGTTGAATTAGTCGGGGCGGTCTCGTGTCATTAGATGTTTTTTTCAGAGAGGTACATGAAGAAATTGAGATGATGTGTTCGTTAAAGGGAAAAACCCAAGGGGTCTAAGGTAGAGGGGTACATATCATATGAGTCTTTCAATTATGCAACTGAGTACATCAAGCAAATCGACAACACAATAGGTCCAGTGATTTGGGATGATGAAAGGGATGAAGACAAAAGAGAAAGGGAACTTCTCCAAACAAATTCAAAAAGGTGTTTGATAAAGAGTAAGTGACTTATCGTTTGTCAAATTTCTACACAATAACTATTCACACTGAACTTCATAATGTATATTTTCATGATCTCATATGTACTATATGTTGGTTTGATTTCATGAATACATCAACGAATTCATAAATTGATGCCAACAATAAATTCATTCTTTATAATTCGGAGGCAACACGACCGTGGGTCGCATTGCATGAACATAAGAGGAGGAAATTGGAAAGTGTCAGGAAAGAATTCAGACGATTGAATGGTAGAAGCATGCCTTGTCCTGGTCATTTAAAAGAAAATATGCCAATGATATGCCCCAACAGTTGGGTTGTTGACCAAGTCAGAGATAAATATGGTGCATCCGGTCGTTACCCTTGTGAAGAAGAGGATGCACTAAACACAAGGATTGGTTGCAACAACTTGGTAATAATATCTTTGTGTACATAATTTTTAATTTCGTAATGCACATTTGAATTGTAAGTACATCTATATTATTTTATATTTTAATGGTCGGGTTATTAGACACATATTGACACTGTGATTTGTTCACTTTTTTATAGGTGGATTTGTTCCCATCTATGTGGGCATATGGACATCATTTTCACACAGAGGATGCCGATGATGGACACATGACACAAGAATGTGGAGTGGAAGTCGAGTTCGACCAATCTAGTCGTGCCAACCACCACGATCGAAACACCATACAGTGGAAGTTAGGTTACGTCGGAAAGATACAAGAGATCATTCGAGTGGACTTCTCTTCTTTCCAATGTGTTATTTTAAGGTGCAAGTGGTGGGACACCTTTGATCGGAATAATGTAAAGGAATATCGTGATAGTGGGATGATATGTATCAACTCTAAAAAGATGTGGGATGAAGCTAAAAAGCCTTATGTTTTCCCAAAACATTGCAACCAAGTGTTTTTTTACCTAGATGTGTTGGATAGGGATTGGTGGTTTGTATTAAAACACGACCCTAGATCAAACCATATTTTTGAGAACAACAATGTTATCATGCCAAGCGAGGAAGATAGTTTGGGCGATGACAACGAAGAGTGATATATTATACATGTTTTATTCTTTAATTACTTTTATGTTTTCAAATCTATAGTGGATTTAATAATTTGATTATAAAATTTATAATGTTTTTAGTATTTAATATTTAATATTTCATATGAATTATTATTAATTTTTTGATTGGATAATATAATTAAATGTTATGTGTAAATGATATAAATATTTTTCCATTGTAAATCTAGATGATATTTGAACTTTAAGTATTTTAATTTGAACTTTTACTTTAAAAAAAAATATATTATTGTATTGTAAATATCAAATATTTTACATCATAATTTTAAAATGTATTTTTGTTACCCACCATTTCATATCTTTACCACATTGTATTAGTTTTTAATTTTGAGTTTATACATACTAATGAGGGGAATATTCAGATCTAAAATGAACCTCCTAAGTGAGTTAAAAAAAAAAAAAACATCATTATCCTTAAATAACTAATGTATATGTCCCTCTTTAAACCCATATAATAATATATACTTAAGATATTACATAAAAATCAAATACATAATATATTATATATTATATAATATAATAAATATTATATTATGTTATGTATTAATTATAATATAATACATATAATATATTATGTTATAGATTAATTTTATATTATAAATATAATAATATAATATATAATAAATAAATATATTATAAATAATATAATAAATATAATATATTATATTATATTATATTATATATTAATTATAACATAATAAAATATAATATATTAAGTTACATATTAATTTTATATTACATATAATATATAATAATAAAAAATTTATAATTAAAAATTGAATTAAACATGTAGATCATAACAATTTTTTATCCCTTATTTCTTATCTTTATCCCCTCTTTTTATTTGCGGGTAAGAAATTTTACGGCTCCTAATAGTTAATTGG
>SNQJ01S0032330.1:64855-88225 GCA_010110895.2 Picea sitchensis
ATAATTTATTTTGTATTCACTTTGAATTATAGTACACTCATCACTTCACTTTATTATTTACCTTCTAAAATCTCTTAAACCACTTTGACCTTTTGGGGCTTCTAGATGACTCATGAGGGTTCTCCAACTTCACATGGCCATAAATCTCTAACCATGAGGAGTTATGTGATGTTCCACATACCACCGGAAATGGAATGACATGTACTATCCATCTAGAATAATCTTACCTGGAAATATATCAAAACTCATACCATTATCCATCAAACAAACTTGGGTCCATTAACTAAACCCAGGTTCTCCAATTTCACATGGCTATAACTCTCTAACCGTGAGGAGTTATGTGACGTTCCACATACCACCGTAAATGGAATGACATGTACTACCCATATAGAATAGTCTTACCTTAAAATATATTAAAAAGCATATCATTATATATCAAACAAACTTGCATCCATTACCCAAACCTTTGTGGTACCGAAATTCACTACCAGACTTTCTCCAAGGGTTGACATCAATCATTAAGGGTTGAAATCAATATACAATATCACTCTCCAATGGTTGACATCAATGAAAACCAACAATCCATACCAACTGTCCATCAACCTAGGCCAACTGTATGACAATGTAGATTATGGAGCCATAATAAAAAACTATTGGATGAGGTTAAGAGATTGAAAGAAGAAAAGAAGAAATGTCAAAATAAAAAAAGAAAGAAGAATATTGGATGAGGAATCTACCAAAAGACTGAAAGATGAAATTTGCATGAAGGTTGAGGAATCCTTAAATACTGATGAGGTAAAATCAGAAATACAAGCCATAATCGAAGAAGGATGTCAAAATTTGTTAGATAGGATCACATTGCAGCTTCAAAAGGAGAAAGAAGACAAGATTCAAGAAGGTCAACAGAAGATACTTAAAGAAGTTGAACTCCATCTAGAGGATGTACATGTCAAATATGATGGTATTATCTCGAAGTCTAGAGTAATCAAAGACCAAGCAAAGATGACCAAGGATTCCTTTGTCACTGAAAAGAAGAAAGATGAAATGCATGTGCAGAGTGAAGGAAGACCATCAAATGTGAAATTGTATCGACACCCTCATTACCAAGAAACATTTCAAGGAATACACGAAGGACAATATCAACATTATGAAGGAAGAAGATGGAATACTTGTCAATATTCATGGAACAAGGCATCATCAAACTACTCTTCAACAAGCTATTATCAGAGACCAACAACAACTACAAATTGGAGAAGCTTCAACAAAAATACATGTAATCAAAGGGAAAAAAAATATTCAACAACTAGACACCAAGGATTAAGACCGAAAATAATTTATTTTGGATGGATAGATCATCAACAATGGAATGAAGAAAGTAGGAACATAAGAAAATGATATTACTTGGTTTCATCACATGTGGAACCTTTAAATGCAAAGCTTTGAGGATAAAGTTTTTTGAAGGAGGGTACTATGTTATGACCCAAGGGGGGCATATATATGGCTAAATGTATATGATGCAACCCCAAGGGGGGTGGGGTGGGGGGGGCATATATGGGCCTAAATGTACATGTAATAGGGTCATCCTAGTGATAAAGGGGCCTCATGTGCAAGTGTGGATAACTATATATAAGAGATCACGTATGCATTATTGATGGTGAATTGTGAAGTATGAATGATATTGGGTTATTTGGAGGGGATTTCCCTATTCTTTAAAAAGTTATTGTTTAACTTATCTATATTGGAGTTGTACTCCACGTTGACATTCTATACATGGTGTGTAATTATGTAATTTTATGATATTTTGAGTATTTGGATCATAACAACCCTGACCTACCGCAACCTCAACCATCTCCTCATTTGCATCAGGTGGTGGGGGGGGAGGCATGTCCCCAACGAATGTGCCAACACCTGCAAAATATAACACAAGTTAATAATTAGTCGACAATTTCATTAATCAATTTAATAAAATATGTTAAAGAACATGCTAGAATAAAATTTATTTGAATTAAGTAAGACAATAAAATGAAAGTACAAGATGCCCGCAGGGGTGTAGACCGATTGGCAAGTGTCATGTAAATGGAAGGAAATATGTAAAAAGAGGTCTCAAGGTCGATTCTCACCCTGATTTACTTGTGCTCCATTCTTGCGGGCTGCGTGGAAGCACCTGGGGTTATAGTGGTAGCGGACGGGTATCGAACCCGTGTCACGCGAGTTGTCGATTCCCATAGTACAAAAAAAAATGAAAGTACAAGATTAATTTAAATCTCACCTCGATGATCTGGTGGCTCATCCGCTGTGAAGAGGATGTTGGGACATCCTCGCCAATCCATCCTCGCGTAAGGGCACGACACCATCACCAACACATGATCTACCTCACTGGATAATAGTTGAAGTGCCTCCCTGTAAATCCTAGCTGGAAAATCAAACATGCCCCTCTTGAGTATCATCTCGCCCCACATGTGCATCTTCACCTTAGTCATTGGCCTAGGAGGTCGACAGAGAAAAACTAGGCCTCATCTATGGAAACCTCTCAAAAAACAAACAAAATAACTTTGAAGCAAATGGGAAGTTCACCCTCCCATCTATCATAGCATGACATCTATCCAGTGCTATACAAAACTGCCTCAATAAAATGGCAAACCACCTAATAAGTCGTGGCCTATGTATCAAATAATCAACATAATATAAAAGTGCATAAATAACACGTTGACCATCACCAGTAAAGTGTGAAATGGTCTATAATAACAATGAGAGTTACCTAACGTCCTATGCACCAAACGAGGTGATCCGTAACTGTTCACCAACCACTTGAAAATACCAGGAGAAGGTATATCGTGTGCAATATACCTCTGAGAGTATGCAAGATGACTCTCAGCTGCAACACCCATTGGGACATCAGGAAACTAGGGAAAATCCTCCCCTCTTGTAGATAGCCCAATGATAAAATAAATATCCTCCTTATTGGGATTGTACCACTGACGAGGATTGAATCTGAGTGTCTGTTGATGGACATCCCATCGAAGGATCAACTGTACAATAAAGGCGTAATTCCCCTCAGGGATTTAGCCTCCTCGTAGAACTTGAGGAGGCCTACATTCCTCAACAAGAGTCGTGTAACTGGAGTACTAGGTCGAGGGTACAAATCCCTCTCCCTCTCTCTAGCCTCCCACTCTCGAACCATATTGTATTGGTCCACTCTCCGTCATTGCTCCTCCATGCACCGATATCTCTACATAATTAACATATAAATTACATCAACATCATACATTTCAAAATATGCAAACACAATTTTTTTTCAAAAAAGCAAAAAATTAACCTTCGGTGCGCCTGCAAAACAGTAATGCACCACCCATGGTGCGCACACATATCTTACGCACCACCTGCAAAATGCAATTTATTTTAGGGGGTGTGTAGTAATTATCAACGCACCGGTGCACCCCATTGTATGTAATGTACCACAAAAGCATGGTGCGTCTAGATACTACGACGCCTCGGTGTGTTCCATTCATCACGATGCATCACTTAAAATAGACACTAATTTTAAATGATGTGATGTATCCATGCTTGTGCACCAATCTGTTCCATATAATCCACACATCGATTGAAAAACAAATTAATATCCATGATGCATATTTTATTGTGTACGCACCAGTGCATTAACTATAAAGGATGCACTGCTTGAACAACTATATATTTTCAATGATGCGTATATTATTATGAACACACTGGTCCGTTCACTATAAAAAACACACCGTTTATTGGAAACTATTTATTTTCAATGGTGCGTCATTTATTATGAACGCACTGGGGCATCGTTTATAAGTACGCTCCAATGAGTTCTGTATTATGATGCACTGACAAAAATTAACTATACATTTTCGGTGCACCCTGTAAAATTTACAGGGTGCACCGCTCACAGTGCGAGCTGAACAACTCGAACGCATCGTGCAGGAAAACAAAATTGAAAAACAATGCAAATTTTACTCAATTTCACAATTTAATTCGGTAAAAATTCAATGTACAAAGAAATAAAGAATTTACCCTGACATTTTCTCATCGAGGAGGCATGGTTGGGATGTAGTGAAAAAAACTAAATTTTCCCACCATATGGAAAAATTGGAATCCCATGAATTGAGCACCAAATGGAAACAAAGAAAGAAATAGAAGCACCGACGCCATTGCGCTTCAGTTGGGAAAAGGTGGCACCAGTGCTTGAGAGCTTCTCTGCATTGGAAATGGTAAAAATGGTTTTTTACCGCCGTTTTTTTTTGTTTAACCCTGTTCTGGTGCGCTTGCGTTAAGTGCACTGGTGCTCACTATTGCAAACAACACATTGTTATTTAAAAAAAAACCTGTGATGGTGTACCATTTTGGAATGCACCGGTGCGCCCAAAGGACAACTACGCATCGTTATGCATTTTTAAAAGGAAAAAACACAAATATTGTGCACATGTTTGTTACGCAACAGTGCTCGCGATATTCTTTTATATGATGCACATCATTGTTTTTTATTTTTTTTAAATAACTCTGCAATGATGCACCATTGTCTATTAGCATCGGTGCATTGATTTCTAGTGGCACACCGTTGCAAATGCACCATTATTAAAAATAAAAAACCTGCGATAGCGCATCAGTTTGGAATGCACCGGTGCACCCAATGGACAAAGATGCACTGTTATGCAATTTTAAAAGGAAAAATGCGAAGACGATGCACCTATTTTTTGCGCACCGGTGCGCCTGTTTAGTGCACATCGGTGCTCGCGAGCTTCTTTTATATGATGCACAACATTGTTTTCTATTTTTTTTTTAAAATAACTCTACAATGATACACCATTTTCTATTAGCATTGGTGCATTGATTTTTGGTGGTGCACCAGTGTGGTATAGTCTTATCAATGCACCGTTAAAAAACTTCTGCAAAAACATCTGCCCATGCACCTCTGCTAGTGACCTCTACTACAAATGGAATTTTGGGCAATTGTTTTAGGGGCTTCCGCAAAAACCTTTGCTAGAGGGTCTTTTCCTTGTAGTGAGGTCATCCAAATTGGGATATAACAATAAGTGAATAGTATCGTTGTTTAATGGAAAATGATACTTTGGATCTTGCACCTCTTCCGAAAGGAAGAAACTTGTCATATGTAAATGGGTTTACATAACTAAGTATGCATCAAATGGAAGTGTTGAAAGACACAAGGCTCGATTCGTTGCCAAAGGATTTTCTCATGTTGAGGGAATTGACTATAATGAAACCTTTGTCCTTGTAGCCAAAATGAATTCCATCCACCTTGTTCTAGTCATTGCAGCCTCACATAAATGGGGAGTCCATTAGATAAACGAAGAGAGAAGAGGTCCAAGAATTAACACCAACGCCTCAATAAGTAGATATTCAACAAAATTGTAATCTCAAAGAAGTATCCAACAACAACAATGAATTGGAATGAGAGGAGGAACCTCTATTTATAGAGGAGGCTTCATCATCCTTCTCATTCAATACTATTTTCTTTTTCCTTAGATCTATCCTAGGAGTACTACAATTTTTTTTTGACTTCTAATTAACTAAAAGAGACTAAGCCAAAATATTACAAAGATGTGCCACATGTACATTAATTCCTCCAAGAGAAGAGGCCATCTTAGGAAAGGAGGTCGTCTATGGTCCAAAAATCTTCAATGTTTCTCCCAAATGCAAGGGGAGACCCTCAAAACATGGTAAGATTCTCCCCCATTGAAGAAAATTCCAACAACATGACAACATCTACTCTCAAAGAATGGAACGATCACACCTGTGGAGTAAATGAGGTCAAAAGAGAAGATGACTTCTTCAAATAAGCTCCAATGTCCACATGTGAAGTCTCCAAGGTGAAATAACATCCTCAATTAATATAAGTAACCTCCACAAACTATGGAAGGACTCTCTCCAAGTCATAATGTATTCACACATGACAAAACAACTAGTAGAATGGTCGTCCAAAGGGGTCGGCCTTCAAATCGAGTGAAAATATGTCTCCAAATGAATTAATGAAGAGATCTCTCAAGGATCTAGGATGTGGCATGTCAAGAGAGGACCCATGCATGTAAGAATAGACCCAACATGACTCGAATGATGTGACCAGTGCCTAGGGATCCATGTACTACCTTGAGATCTATGAAATTGACTTGGGAATCATCTCTCTACATGAGAAACTGTAGAATCATATCCAAGAGTCCATGGCCAATGTGTGATAGATACATAAAGGGGATCCATGATTAGGCATAAGATAAATGTTCTCCCATAGGTATGACAACCTTTACAACATGATCAACACTTTTACATAAGAGTGAGGTGAAAAAACCTAGAAATTCTCTAGGTCACGTGTGCTAGTAGATCCATCCCAAGACCCTCGCATACCTACCCCAACCATAAATGACCTAATTGGGATAAACTTAATGACCTCCAAGGGAAAATTTGTACCTACAAAAGCCTCCCATTTATTTATTTTTAAAAATAAAAGGGCCCCAATTAAAAATTTTGATATTATTATTTAATTCTAATTTTGAGTTTTTACATTGCATGTATATTCATTTCCATTTTGATTTTTCCTTGATCTTGTTTAGATTTTTTAGGAATTGGAATGAATTATGTTTTTTACAAATGGTTTGAGTCTTGTTCATGATTTCCGCTCTGCACCTGTTAAATAATGGAAAACCCAAAAGTTCGGTAAACTTCTCTGTCGTGAATTAATAATTTTTCCGAATCCTTGGGTCAGAACAAAATTTTAGAACTAGTTTTCTTTTCATAAAATTGATGACCAAGATTAAACATATGTTTTGAATCAATGATTATAATTGTTCCTGTCATATCTAGATTCAGGTATTCCCTTTATTTCATAATCAGATTTTTCCCGGATCCTGGATATCCGGAATCCAAAAATCCATATGTTTCTATAAAACACTTTTTAATAAATTACAGATATTTGAATGTAGTACCTTTTGAATACCCAACTAGAATATGCTAGCAATCATGTCCCACATGGGTTCCCAAAGTCATATGTTTTGGCAGATGATGTGTCATCTCCACCATCCATCCTCTCTGTCATCAATCTCCATGTGTCATCTTACATGTCATTTCTCACTTAGTGCTTGCATGGCATCCACGTGGAATCCTTAGTGTTCTGTCTGACGTGGAATCTGAATCCAACCTTTTTTGTAATGAGCACATTTTCCAAATATCCAAATATTTGAAATCTGGAGTATTTAATAGCATGATTTTTTAGAAACCTTGGATCCCAAATGTGGAATCATGAGCTCCCTGCTCATGGAACCTTGACCTCCCATTACCCACTAGTTTCTCACCACTTGTCTTATCTAGATTTACGTGGTCTATTTTTCATATGATGTGTCATGCTGAATTTTCCTACCTTACACAAATTTTGAGGTGTTGTGTGAACTGTCCTATCCTGCTTGGAATTCAAAAATCTGAAGTTTCCTATTGCATGCTTTTTCAGAAATATCGGATCCTGAATATCCTTGTATCCAAAATCTTGCTTCTCCCTTATGTCTCATTTCTCATAATCTCGGGTCCTAGATATGGAACCTCTAGCTATGTGATTTGGAACCCTGAGATGGCGTGCATTAACGTGAACTTGTTATTTATCCTTCTAGTATTGGTGACCTGCATTCTCTATGAACTTGACATGTCACCCAAATCTGACGTGGCTTTCGACATGTCACATGACTTGTCTTGTCCTACATGGTATCCAGATTTGACCTTTTCTTTATGTCTCATTTTTCAAAAATCCCAGATTCTGGATATCTGGACTTCTTAGAATCCTAGATATCTAGAAATATGGACATCCAAATTTTTCAATAATATGCATTTCTTAGAATCCAAAATCCCATATGACCACATCACCTGCCAAATAACTTCCACATCAAATCTAGTCTCTCAAATGGTCAGGGGTTTCCTTACTTGGATTCTACGTGTCAAGTGATGTATTGTGTCCTAGGTGGCATCCAGATTTGGGTTTTATTTTTGTTGAAGTTTTGGTTACTCTCTCGATCTCAGATCTCATATATACTATGTTTCAGGTCCTAAAAGGTTATCATGTGTGTCGTGTTCCATACCCCTGGTGGTTTCCCTCACAAACTACATGGAGAAGATTTAATAATATAAACCCTTCGAAATTAAATCCCTTGGTGCATGTGGGATAAGTCCCCGAGCTTGTAGATCGACGATTGAGATTCTCTCAGGAACTCAATCATTGGATGTTGAACCATAGTTTTTTTACAGGCTGTAACTCATGCATCCAATGGCCAAATCAGGCAAACAAGAGCTTGTCGAAAAGATTAGAACATGAGGAATAATATGATGAGGGGTTTTCGTACCT
The DNA here is from genome assembly GCA_010110895.2 of Picea sitchensis. Lineage (NCBI taxonomy): Eukaryota > Viridiplantae > Streptophyta > Pinopsida > Pinales > Pinaceae > Picea > Picea sitchensis. The sequence continues at coordinate 73,218 of SNQJ01S0032330.1, forward strand.
AATTAATTTCTAAAAACGCTTAAATTTTAATTGTAATCTTTGACTTTTTCTAAATTCATGTATTTTTATAATTGTCATTGATTTTGTTTATGTTTTGACGGGAGTGTAGAGGAGAGATAGCGCCAGATGTCTGAGTAAGAACACAAATGATGGAGGTGGATGGAATTGAAGGATCTATTATGTGAAATAATGTATAATTTTGGTGTGGACATGGAAGAAATCAACATGATCAAAGGGATAAAAAAGAAAGTACAATATTCTCTTGTAACATAATTGTAACCAATTGGGGGGATTGAGTGGAAGAAAAGATTGACTCAAATTCTTGATCAAAGAGGTTATAAAAGGGGAACTCTTGGATGTAGAGAGGGGATGGAAAACTATGATTTGAGACTTGTATACTTTTATCAGTTTTAATAAGAAATTGAAGGCCCAAATAAGTTGGAGAAAGTTGTTCAATTGAATGTTTAAAGTTGTGTTGCAACGTTTTGTGAGTTATGCAATTTTAGCATTTGATGTATTTCATGTAATTTTTTTTCTTCGTGAAATTCAAATTTCTTCAATTGATCAAAATAGATATAAGAATACATGTGCCACTTTCAAATAATTCCTTATTTGCAAATGTTACATGTATATGTGCTTAAAACTTTACTGAATTGAGGAACTATTACATTAATCAATAATTCATCCTTCAATCTTCTATCTGATTTTATTACAATCTCTCTTAGCTAAGATAGTTAATATTTAATTTATTCAAATTCTTAGAAATAACTTCATAGATATTATTGTTAGATTTAGATACAATTTTGTTTGAAAATTGAATCAAATCATCGAAATTAGATTGATTTTTTCTTTTAGGTGGCAATTGGGCCCACATTCTAGAGGAGATTTCCATCCCAAATGAGAGAAAATCTAATTGGGATATGGCATCTAGTGATTCTCCATCACTGTTGGTGAGAGGAATTTTTTCGATCGTCAACAATTTTGGCGCTAGAAGGAGGGTTGAGTGATATGCATGGATGGTAGAACACCCCACATTGCTAAGCTATCCCAGTCATCTCGTACCAAATCACCTCCATGGAGGATCCCAAAATCTACCAGTGGAGTTTCACAGGCTAAAAAAAACACGATGTACAATTTTCCTATTCCTTTTGAAAATCCACAGGAGTTAGAATCCCAAAGCAATAATGTTTCATCATCACAGATTGAACATGTAGATTCTGCATTTTCTGAAGAGTTTCCATTGATCAATTCTCAGTTACAATTGTCTAGTGTCTTCATGAGAGAACAATGCAAGGAAACTTGTCAATCACCCATTAAATTTACAATTCCTACAAAAAGTAGGCAACTTAAGAAAGAAAAAGATGGTGAATTTAATTTTATCTATGAACCTTATCCCCCTGCTCATATTTCAAACATTTTAAGGGGAATAAAAGATCCCGAAGACTTACAGATTGATTTTCAATCAACATTTCATTCTGGTAAGCCACCATCTCCTCCAAAGAGTCCGCCTCATGCCCCTTTTGGATCTCACCCATCATCTTCACAAGGAAGTCCTAGGAAATCTCCTTATATAAGTCCAAGGAAATCCCCAAGAATAAATATGGCTAATCTACCAAGGAGACCATGGCTTGTGCCAAGAGATGTTGTAGTACTAGGAGCTCCTCATGATCTTCCTAAACATCCAGAAAAATTCTTACCCAATTTTGATCCCGATAACAAAGAATCACCTGAAGATCATGTAAGCAAATTCAACTTAGAAGTTAGTTTAATGAATGTACACGATGAAGATGTTTGTTTCCATACACATTTGATATAGAAACATCTATGTGGTGTTTTGCATTACCATAAGGATCTATAACCAATTGGAATTATTTTGAAACGACTTTCATGAAGAAATTTTGTGAGGATAAAATCCCAACAAAATTTATGTTAGAATTGTCAAGAATAAAATAAAACCTAAAGAAAAATTAAAGATTTCAATCAAAGATTATTAACACTAATGAATAAAATTCTCGAAGATTCTAGGCTTGCCAACAATGTAATCATTGAATTTTATAATACAACTCTACCTTCTTCAATCACCATTTTTGTTAAAAGAGCCGAGAAAACCACATTAGCTCAAAATTTTGAGGAAACATTAGATGTGGAAAAATAAATGATGAACATTGCAGGAAAGTCACCAATAGAAGAAAAGAGAGATTTTCCACTTGCTAGAAAACAAACTATAATCAAAACTACATATGGAAAGAAAGATAAATAATCCATGGAGATGGATAGTCTTCAAAGAATAATCAAAATCCTCTCAAATGACATTGTAGATCTAAAGAAAATCTCAGGTGAAGGCTCATCCTATAGAAGGCCACGAAGACCTCCTTTCAAGAGAAATACTCCACCTCCCAATAATCAAAACCCTTCTCCCAAAGACATACATATTGAAGAATTTTCTCAAGATCATTATTGCTGAGCTCATAATGTAAATCATTTAGAGAATAGTTGTCCAACTTTTATAATTGTGTTTAAATTTTTCACTTTGATGGAAGAAGAAGAAGAAGAAGGTAAAACAAATGAAGATGAGCAAGGAGATGATCAAACCCTTGAATCATCAATGAATGCCATATGGGATATTTATCGTGGAATACTAAATGAAGATGAAGAGGAAATAAGTAAATAAATATCTGTTCATCAGACTAGAAGAAAGTTTCCTCCTTCTACTTCAGGAATGCCACGTACATCATCTCTTGCAAATAAATCAATTTCTAATAAATTCTAGATATCTGGATGTAGTTCCTTTTGAGTAACCAACTAGAATATTCCAACTACTAATCCAGATTGGATCATTATATTATTTTTCATCTATATCGATGCTTTTAGAGTGGAAAATATTGGAAGAATTAGCTTGCAGGGCCATTTTAGTGGCAGGTCCTAGTTTGGAAAATTGGGGTCCAGAACCTTCCATGGCCATTTTGAGGAATCAAATGGAGTTTATTGGGGTTAAAAATTTCCCAACATATATAGACACCCATCATGCTATTCTACACATTGATACCTTTCCAACGGTGCAAAAATCGTGTTAAATAGAGCTCATATGCAAAAGTTATTCCTCTCGCAAGTTGACCTACTGTGTTGACCACCATGGTACGAGAGTATGCCATGTCAACCCCCATTAATCATGCATATGGGGCTAGCCACATATGTAATTTCAAGAATATTCTAGAATTTCCAAAACCTATCACAATTGAGGGTCGAGGAAGTAAAAAACCTACCCCTACATGGCCACCAGGCTATGTTAAATACTAAGCCATTAGGAGGAGAAGGGGTTCCATTCTTTTGCATTGTATCTTGTTCCATAGCTGAGCAAAACATATAAGAGTGGTATTTTGTGAGCATAACAGAAGAGGAGAGATTCTGTAGTAGCCATACATGCCACAGGTCAAAGGAAACTCCATAAAATTGCCTCTTTCTTTGTACTTGCATAATTTCTATACTAGAGAAAAGAGAGCAGAATAACCTCACATTCTAGTTGGGTTTTCTCCCATATTGGGTTTCCCGGGTCATATTTTGTGTTTATTTGTGGATGGTGTGATTGTATTTTACTATTCTCTATTTTTTGCATTTTATCTATTTCATGCATAAGCAGAAAAATCAGTAACTAAATATTCTGGAAATCTAAAGGAAAAATAACCTTTATAATAAAGATTACAATTATTTATCAGATCTATTGTGATGAATTGTTCTAGTGGAATATCCACGAAAATTTACAGATCAGATGCCATGTCTAACGTGGCTTCCCCAAGGCATATAATTTGGTAGACGATGTGTCATCTCCTCCATTCGACCTCTCTGTCATCAAGCTCTACGTGTCATCTTACAGGTCGTGTCTTACTTAGCACTTGTGTGGTATCCATCGTGTCTCGTCCGACGTGGAATTTGGATTTGGCCTTTTTTGTAACGAGCACCTTTTTTTAGAAATTCAGATATCCAGAATATGAAAATATGGAGTATTCAATAACATGATTTTTCAAAAACCCTAGATATCAGATTTGGAATCATGAGATCCTCGCTCATGGAACCTTGAACTCCCATTACCCACTAGTTGCTCACCACTTGTCTTATTCAGATTTGTGCGATCTCTTTTCAATACGACGTGTCATGCTGACTTGTCCTACCTTACATTGATTCTAAGGTGTTGTGTAAACTGTCCTATCCCAACTGGAATCCAGAACTTCGGACATCCAAAGTTTCCTATAACATGATTTTTCAGAATTCCTGGATCCCAGATATCCGAATATATAAAATCTGTCTTCTCTCTTATGTCTCATTCCTTAGAATCTCAGGTCTAGGATACAGAACCTCAAGATGTGTAAGTTGGAACCTCGAGTTGACATGCCTTAACCTAAGCCTGCTATCTATCCTTTTGGTATTGGTGACCTGCCTTCTCTATGAACTTGACGTCTGTTTTGACAACAACAACACCCTCCCTTAATTTCTTAACTTCAACATTGAAGCCATTCATTAGAAGTCAAGAAATAGCCCCCCTCTTAGAGTTTCTTTCCATCATAAACTTTAGAAGTTTTTTCCTACAAGTTTTGAAGCTCAAACTTCTTTTTCTTCACTTCCAAACTTACTCATTGAAAAGTTTGAAGATCGCCATCACCCGCCAATACATGGTGTATTGGCGAGGAATCACTATTGTTTGTCAATACAACCTATATCAATGATAACTCTCTATTCCCACTGACGCTATAAAGCCTTTCAACATTTAAAAAATATTCATGTTTTCTTCTTCTCATCCGAGACAAAACAACTTACGACCTTTGACACACCAGTAGTGGAATAGCTTCCGACCACTGACACATCGACAATGAATCCCTATTTCTCAATGATACAATGCTCATCAACATAGAATTCTCTTCTTTCCCCAATACGTCAATGAAATATTTCCATCCCTCGTCGACACAAGGCATATCGACAAGGAACTCTCTTTTCTCGTTGACATAGACTGTATCAACGAGACACTTGCATCTTGAGGCCTCTCCTAAATTCTTCCAACTCAGATCCTTTTCGCTGCGCCCATTAGTCAGGTTCTTTTGATTTTCAATGGTTAATCATTGTATGTCTGAATGGATGATTGATGTATGATTGTTTTTTAGTTTTGAGCTATGTCATGTCACAATCTTGATTACGTATGATAATAATCTTGGCAAGTTTGTTTGCGTCGCAAGAAAGTTTTATTATGTCGATCACATCCACATGTGTTTTGTGCCTCTTGATTCTATGATTAGCCTTGATCAGGAAAGTATCATTTATTGTCAGGTGGGTATATTGCAACATCTACAAGACATAGGTTGGCTTTGAATTGCTTCTCAGATGAGAATTGGTCCTCCTGACACATATCAATATTAGGTGCTCCAAACGTCAATTGGCCGTTTTCATGGTATAATATTTCTCATCCACTAATGGATGACCTCAATTCCAATGGATAGATTGAAATCCTATATAACATAGATGTTCTAGGAATTGGCGAAACTGAATTCGAGAGAAGTAGTAGCAAGAGTGAGACCCAAACTTTCATTAAAAAATGTCTTTGCTCACAATTTTGGGTACTGGTCAAATTTAAATTTTTACCCCCAAAATAGGCCGATTGTATGTTTGCAGGATCATGAATCCAATGCCACTGACATAATCAAAATCCGAAGTCCAAAAATGCCAAAACGATCACTAAGGATTTCCCACCAAGCAAGCCTTGTTAACTGTGAAATCACTAAAATAATTGAATGAAGTGGTAAGCTCTCTCATTAGAAACATCTCCTTATTCTCTTCACATCGCAAAAAAAATGACACCTCAATCAGATATCGTATAAGTGAGTTGTGAACCTTTAAAATTATGCTTGCGTTAAAGCCCCCTTATCAACACCATTAAACATAATTTAACTCCACGCCAATCCACAATGTTTTGTTTTAAAATTGTTTAAAAGGAAAAATGATTTAAATTTAAAACATTTCAAAATAAGTGAAATAAATAAACATAATTCATTAATTTGAAATAGTAATAAAGAAAGGAGGGGAGTTTTTATTTTTAATAACTCATGGTTTATGGTTTATAAGTGCCTTTGTTAAGACAGGTGATTTTTGGGAGGTTGACGTGGAAGGAGGAGGGGGGCCATCATCCATTAAACCCTCCCTTTTCCTCAAGGCTCAAACTTTGTTTAAGGCCACTTACAGCATGCCTTCCCTTTTAACATTTAAAACCATGAACTCGAGGTAAAAATACGATCTTTATCCGCTGTGGCGGTGTTAAAAACATGATTTGGCTCCACTATGTTGGAGGTAAAAACATAATTTGGCTCCGCTATGTCGGAGGTAAAAGCATGATTTGGCTCTGTTGTGTCATGAAAGGATTTTAAGATAATGTTTTAAATGGTAAGCGACGAAGGGGTGAATAGTTGAAGGTTTAAAATAGTATGCCACGTGGGTTTAAAAAGGGCATGTGGGGAATTTAGGATGAGATGGAAGGGGGAGGCCAGCAATCATATGACCCTTCTTCCCCTTTGCATTACTTATTAAATGTGAGGTATATGGCGGGGCCATCAACCATGCCCTCCTCTTTTTTAAAACTTTATTTAATACTATTTTTATAAAAAATTCCAAACACTTAAAAAAAAACCTTACACTAGTTTTATTTATGAGTGGGCCTAATGGTTAAGAACATGTGTTTCCTCTTAAGAGGTCATAGGTTCAAATCCAGAGGGGGTAGGGTATGTATACCTTTGTAGACTTTACCAGTCAAATCCTTGGGCGGAGGGGGGTCCCTTGTCCCATAAACAAGGGGGTCTCATACACCAATTTGGTGTGTTGGCTTGGCCGTGACCTTAAAAATAGATTATTATTATTATTATAAGCTAGATACACACCCTGAATCCGCTTTGATCATCTATACACCGATAGAGAATCTATTTTTTCTCAATGATAAACTGGTACCGAATCCACTTCCCTCGATGATACACCATGTGTCATGGCTCTTCACACATCTTTTTCCATCGAACAATCGATCATATTTTTTTCCATAACCTTTGACTCTAAGCTCCATTTTGTGCATTCCTTATACTGTTGGAAAGGTCTCACCGAGATATATAACTTCTTAGTTATAGGATTCATGAGATTCCTCACCAATTGTTATAATTTTCAAGATTGAACACTGATGTATTGTCAATAGCCTAGGAGCTTGAATAACACAATATTTCGATAAAGATAAGAGGGACCAGGGACTGAACTTAGGGAAGCATATCTAAAATCCTCACTCAACTACCTTTTTAGTTCCATAGGTTTAAGTGCATGTTTTTTAAAAACATAGTTTGGGGTTTTACTCTTGCAACTCATCTATGTTGTGATGAATGGCCCCTAGGTACCAACACTAGAAGGAGATCATACATATGATCCTGAATACATGGCATGTGAAGGATAAAATCACAGAAACACGGATGCTTTGCATCAAGAAAAGGAGGCTTCTCTAGTACACATCAATGTCTTTATAAATATGATCTACAACGAAGGATATCATACCAACACACAAGAAACAATCAACAAAAAGGAGTCAAGCACAAATGAAAGAAGACAAAGAACAACCCTCACCCTCATGGTAGGGAAGCCCCATGAATATAGGAAAGAGAGACCCTCAATGTCTATATTATTCATCACATTGTAGGAGATGAACTAGAGCCAAAACCCATGATGTCTCACTAGCACTAAAAGAAAATTTTGAAATGTAAATGTATATGATGTATGATAAATTAATTATGAACATTTCTACTGCCATTATTCCCTCATCATTCTAGAGAGAATAGGGACAAAAGTTTGCAAACAAATGGTTAAGAGCCGGGAAGGTGGAAAGCCAACAGTCAAGGAGAATATCAATAAATAAAGGGATTATACTCAAATTAAAGGCTTTTGGCTCTCGAAGATTTGATGTACTAGTGCTGAAACTTTAATGAGGAGAAGCCTGTTTAGCCAAGCTATTTTATGGAGAACTCTAATTATTGTGTTTCACTTGTTGTGAACTATTTTGATACCTTTGATCATCACTGTAATTGTGTAAGAATGTATCTCACGTTGCAAACTATTCTCATGTGTGGCTACTGCATTTTTTTTTCCTGAGGATATATTTTTCTGAATATGTGAACATAGGACTATAAATGATTGTTTAAATGATAGAATATTCTAGGTTTGCAATTATTTACTCACATTATTGTCTTTTCTCTATGTGAACTATTTCCTAGGCCATCGACAAGAGAATGCATGGTTTTGTGTTTACTTTTTGGCTACTTTAGATTTGTCCAGACACATGCATTTGCGTCTTATATTAGTTGCATATCATTCTTTAGTTTATAAATCATCACCGATGGACCAGACTGCAACTAGTAAACCCTAAACCAACAATGGCTGTCAGGATAGAATATGGATGTGTTCCCTATACCAAACGGTGTGAGGTTTAATTGAAACTTCTCATCGGGGGTACCCTTGTTGTTGATCAAGGTTACACAGACCACGTCAACAACATGTGACCCGAATATGATGTGGCTTCCAACATGTCATCTGACCCGTCCTGTCCTACATGGAATATGGATCCGACCTTTTCTTTATGTCTCATTTGTCAGAAATCTTGGATCCTGGAAATCTGGATATCCAGGATCCGTACTTCTTAGATACTTGTATATCAAAAAATATAGACATCCAAGTTTTTCAATAATACACATTTCTTAGAATCCTGGATCCCGGATGACCATGTCACCTGCCAACTCATCTCCTTCTCACCCTCCAACTCACCTCCATGTCAAATCTAGTCTCTCAAATGGTCAGGGGTTGTCCTACTTGGATTCTATGTTTTAGGTGACGTATTGTGTCCTAGGTGGCATCCAGATCTAGGTTTAAGTTTTGTTGAAGTTTTGGTTACTCTTTGGATCCCTGATCCCGAATATACTTCATGTGAAGTCCTAAATGGTTATCATGTGTGATTTGTTCCATACCCCTAGTGGTTTCTATAACAAGCTACATGGAGAAGATTAAACAATATAAACCCTTCAAAATTGAATCCCTTGGTGCATGTGGGATAATTCCTCAAGCTTGTAGATCAACAGACGAGATTCTCCTAGGAACTCAATCAACGACTACCGAGCCACAATTTTTCATAGCCTATAACTTAGGCATCCAATGGCCAATACAAGAAAATGTGAGCTCGTCGGAAAGATTAGAACATGAGGAATAATTTGATGAGGGCTTTTTGGACTTGATTGATTTCTAAAAGGGCTTAAATTTTCATTGAAATCTCCATTTTTTTTCTAAATTCATGTATTTTCATAATTGTCATTGATTTTATTTATGTTTTGGCAGGAGTGAAAAGGAGAGGTAGCACTATATGTTTGAGTAAGAACATGAATCATGGAGGTGGAAGAAATCGAAGGATCTATTATGCAAAATAAGATATGATTTTAGTGTGGACGTGGAAGAAATCAAAATGATCAAAGGGATCAAAAAGAAAATAAAGGATTATTTTGTAACAAAATTGTAACTAATTCCCTTCTTTGGGGGAATTGAGTGGAAGAAAAGATTGACTCAAATTCCTTAGCAAAGAGGTTATAAAAGGGGATCTCTTGGATGTTGAGAGGGCTGGAAAAATCTGATTTCAGACTTGTATATTTTTATTAGTTTTAATAAGAAATTGAAGGTTTGAATCAATTGGAGAAATTTGTTTAATTGAATGTTTAAAGTTATGTTGTAACATTTCCGTGAGTTATGCAATTTTAGTATTTGATGTCTTTCATGTAAAATTCATTTTTGTGAAATTCAAATTTCTTCAATAGATAAAATTAGATGCAAGAATACATGTGCTACTTTCAAATAATTCCTTATTTGCAAATGTTACATGTATCTCTGCTTAAAACTTTACTGAATTGAGGAACTATTTCGTTAATCAATAATTCATCATTCAATCGTCTATCTGATTTTATGACAATCACTATTAGCTAAGATATTTAGCATTTAATTTAGTCAAAGTATAAGAAATAGTTTCATAGATATTATTGTTAAATTTAGATCTAAATTTATTTGAAAATTGAATCAAATCATTGAAATTAGATCAATTTTTCCTTTTAGGTGGCAAGCAGGCCCACATTTTGGAGGAGATTGCCATCCCAAATGAGAGTAGATCTAATTAGGATATACCATTGGGTGATTTTCTATCACTGTTGGTGAGAGGAATTTTTTCGATTGTAAACAAGATAGGAAGCTAAATTATAAGTGTAAGGACTATCTTGAAATGGGGACTAAGAGGACAAGCCATGACCAACCACAAAGGGTCTAAATCCACCACCTATGTGAAAAATAATTTTTACGTAAATCATCTAAACATGGTTGAATACAATACATGAGTACAAAGTGGTGACACTTTTGGTTGATCATGATATAATAGTACAAATCATAATGGTGGCACATTTGATAATGGTACTTTGATTTCTAACATCATCAATATAGTCACAAAATCTACTCATATGGTAGGTCACATCCCACGAAAAAATATGAGGTGCACCAGAATGAATTTGAGGTGTAACAACTGGTTCCAAGTCGGGGAGATGTGCTCATATAGAGAGTGCACGAGAACTCCAGAATCTGCAAAAGACCTATTAACCTGAACTAACATCACAAGATATGTGTCAAATATAGGGGAGGGTTGAAGACATGAGTGCCTTTCCCCTTAAATAAGATAGAAATAAATCCATGGATAAATGAAATGGAACCAAGGACAAGCTGTTACACACCAAAATGTCACACCCTAAGTGTTTCAAGTGTCACAAAGTGACGTATGCACCTTGTTAAGTGTCGCATGCACTGTCACAAGTTTCGTATGCAACTTACCAAGTGTCACATTCATTTTGATGAGTGTCAAAACCCCTTGAAACCATAAAAACATTTGTCCCAATCCCTAATTCATATTGGAGGAAGAAACCCATAATTTCAAGGAAAAAACACACCTTTTTCTTGGAAAAACGACCTTTTTTGGGAATTTATGAAGGGTGGCACCACCCTAGCCATGCTGGGGGAGTGCCACTTTATGGACTAACTCCCCCTTTCCATGTTAGGGGAGTGCCACTTTATAGGATGACACCCCGTGTTCAACTCTGGGGGAGCACCTATCTTGTTAGAGAGAAATTAGGGATCCTCCACCTCTTTCTAAGGGATAGATCTCTTAGGATGAGCTTGGTTGTGTTCGAACCCTATGCTATGGCTTCATATTAGGATAAGATAGCATATTTAAGGATACATATCCTCAACCATATCCTTCATTTTCTCATGGTGGTTGTGCCTCTAAAAGCCTATATATTGAAGGTATTTCCAAGGTGAAAAGGGGGAAGATTACATGTATCAAACCTTTTATTCCGGAGGAAGCATATGCTTTTTGATGTCAAGATTCATGCAAGGGTTGGATGAGGAGAGCATGGAGAATATTTCTACATCGTCAAGCATGCTTTGTAAGTGCCTTCTTTGGCTTTCCAATTAATGATAACTTGACCTATTCCCTTCAAGTTCATGTCTTCTACATTTGCTTGTTTATTGCCGTTTTAGTCTTCATAGATATATTTGATTTGTATAATAATATAGAGTAGGAGGAAGAGTTCCTTTGCTAGTATTTTTAGGACTTCAATTGCGTTGAGGATCTTGGAGATCAAGCCCAGGGACTGGAGCAACAAGGATGCACATCGCAACATGGTACACCACATTCTTCTTCTCTCTTTCTTGATTGATTGAGTTAGATCTATAGGGAAAGTAGTAACCAATTGTTCACTTCTGTCTTTGGACCAAATATAGGGGTCTTGGTCCAAAGGGGATCTTAGCTTGTCCACATGGTAAGATTTCTCACAACATAAAAATGGCGACTCCACTACGGAAGGACTTTGACTAGTTTTTCCTCTTTTTTGTCTTGAATAATTTTCTTGTGATTAGATCTTGCTTGTTTGATGATTCATTCTAATATATTTCCCCTTCCCTCTTCCTCATTGAAGAGTTTATTGAGTCATTGATTGAGTCTCTGCTGATTTTGAGCTGTTGGAATTCATTTTGAACTTTTTAGAAATTGGCACTCCCTTGTAGTGTATACCAAGACGCCATTAGCTAACTGGAACTACCCTAATCTTGATAGAGGGCACCATGGCACTCTATCTCTTTGAGAACATGGGCGTCGATCTCCCTTTTTAGGTGATTTTTCCTGTTTTTCCCTGGTTCTGCTCAGTCTACTTTTGAGAGGTTTTTAGCCTAGAGTCTCTTGAACTTTCTTTGACTTTGTTTGATTGAAAATTTGATAGTTATTACTCATTTTCATTTCCTTTTTTGAGTTTGCAAATTTCTCCTAGATGTGGTCCCCTTGGGTTAACAATATCCCTTGATTCATCTCGCCTTTCAGTTCTCTGATCTTCATCTCACAAACTTTCAGATTTCTTGATTATTTAGGAGTATTCATCAACTAGGGTTTACAAAGGTTGCTTGGTTTTGAGCCTTCTTGTATTCATTGAAACATCTCACCTTTCTAGATGATTAGGAATCTCTTGTTTTCCGCAACCCAACCTTGAATGTTGTTTTTTGCTGCTCATTGTATGAGGATTTTTATGAGTGATTGTCTTCTTGATCTTTTGCATCTTTGAGTGCTTGATCGAACAAGCTATCTCACACTTGTTGTCTTTCATTTCCCATCATCATTTTGAGTGTGCTTTGTTTGATTTATTTCTTACCTCATACTTCTTTGTGTCAAACATAGATCTCTTTCATCCCATTTGAAAGTTAAGAAGTGTAAAAATTTTCATATCTCCTTGCATACATAATCGAACAATTTTTTTTTGCATTCTTTACGAAATTTGTTTTGGTATATGTTTGGAAAAAGAGCTAGTTTTGCATGTGCATTTATGTTTTTAGAAACATTTTCTTAGTAGTTTGGCATCATCTTGATCCCTGGAATTGAAAGTTTCATAGTTTTGAGTTCTTTCTTGTGTTAAGAAGAATATAACTCTTCTCCTTCCCATACATAGAATTCATCGAAAAGAACGAACCACATCTCATTATTTTGCATTCTATTGGAGTCGAGTCTCTCTCATATCATCAGTTTCATCTCCATGAACCTATTGAGTAAAAACAATCAAAATCAACCACACATTAATAAAATTAACTAGATTTTTTTTTGGTTTTAGCACACCAACAGTAGCACAAGATTAGGGTCTTTGGACTAGGAAAAGTGAATTAATTGTCCAAGACTACTAAACAGACCGTAGAGCACGAAAGAGTGAAAAAATCCAACTTTCGTATAAACATAGCCAGGAACCCCCTCTCACATAGGGGATAAACATGAGGTCACGTGCAGAAGATAAACAAAGATTACCCCTCCAAAGCTTGACCAATCGTAGTGGAAATATCATATCCTAGGGGTCCTTCCTGAAGTGTCATTGACTCATTTGGTCTCGGTACTCTGTGAACTCTGAATCCATTTGAGGTCCTCTAGAGTCTGCTGGTCCACTTGTCCTCAGTCCTCTGGAAGAATTTCAGACTTTGATATCCTGCCCATATGTTTGGTCTCGACTGTCGAATGTACCTGCTCAGAGGCTGATTGTGAGTTGGTATCCTTAGTGGCCTTTCCTAGATATCTACAGAGGTGATTGTGGGGGGATTCCCATAGTACTTAGGGTAGATGTCATATCAAACTCTCAGTTCCCTTGGAGGGTGATCCCATAAAAGTGAGGGTTGCTTTCACCAAGAAGGGATATTACGTGGAGTTCGGGGTAACTACTTATCACTTCTTTGTTGGTGGCTTGATATCCCATCTTATGAAGATCCTGGAGCCTGTTGTTTCTTAGTTGATTGCTTTTAGTTTTATTAGGAGTGTGTTTCTTTGAATTTTGTAGTAGGCCTTAGGATTGAATATTTCACAGTATACAAGGTATGGAACCTAACATTAAACAACCTCAACACAATGTTTCTTATGAAGGAATGATCGCAGATCAAACTTCTGAGACCAAGAGCATGGCTCTTGGAAGTGGCCAACACATTGAAAAACTAGTCACAACCTTCGAAGAAAGCCTTGCATACCTCCAAAATTACCCAATTTAAAGCATTATATGGTTATGAACCCATGTCACCAAAGAATTGGGTCATTAAAAATGCAAGTATAAACTATTATTAATCTCTTTTAAAAGTAAATTGACTACCATAGGTTAACTCTCTCTCTTTCTTGTGGAGAAATACATAGTTAAAATAAGTTATCTTAATGCAATCAGTGCTACAATAAGGTCTAAATATGCATGAGATGATATGCTTTTGGCCTCATGAATGAAAAATATACCTGGAATGATCAATAAATGTCATCATCGTAAATGCCATCATTGTTGTCATAGTATTGTAGCAACAAATTTTCAATGAACATGATTTTCTTCATTGTTATAGCATCTTCGTCGAAACTGTTTGAAAACATGGGACTTTGGCCCATTCATTTGGTGGCAAGAAGAAGACTCTTGATGGAATTTTGTATTTAAAATTTATGGGTTGACAATTTACTCCAAGTTAGTTGACAAGTTCCTCTCCAAAATCACATGAAAAAATTTTCAATATAGGAAAAAATGTTCAAATTGAACACAAAATTTTAACACCTCTAGGAACCAAGACACAATTATACGAATAATAGGTGGTGGATATAAATCCTATTTAAATCTTCCAAGTATACCTAAAGTTTGGTGTTTGGCTGTGTCTACACATGGATTTTAAAGTTGTCTAACACAATACCTCCCTTTGTTAACACTCTATACAAGCAAACTGAGATCTAATATTCCTTACCTTCACACATAGAACATACATGTACCTTATAATCCACCTTAATAGTTACATAACATTAATGTAAAACAACCTTAAAACTAGAAATTGTACATGTTCAAATAGTTTTCCGCTAAGACTCTTATAAACCAAACCCTTGTAATTGTTAACAT
>SNQJ01S0032331.1:11382-55056 GCA_010110895.2 Picea sitchensis
TTTACAGATGATCATGTTATCATGCATGCAGACGTATGGATGAGAATTTTCGTCCATAGCCTTGAAGGTGAGGCTAGAAGGTGGTTTAGGGCCCTGCCTCCTGGATCTATCGATGGGATTGAGGCTTTGGATAATGCCTTTTTAAGATAGTGGGGAGACAAAAAAGACTTCATGTATTACATGACAGAGTTTGGGTCTTTGAAGAGAAAGGAAGGAGAGTCTGTCTCTAACTTCTCCAAGAGAATCAATAAAATGTACAATAAGATCCCCACTGAGATAAAGCCCTCGGAAGCTTCTGCTAAAATCACTTATGCTAGCGCTTTTGATCCCGATTTCTGCCTCTTGTTGAGGGAAAGGAGAGTAATTATTGTGGATCACATGTAGGATGCAGCCATGGAAGTAGAATCTAACATATTGGTTGTTGACCAACTCATGAATAAGACTGATAGAGACATATCTAGGAAGAGACCTGAAGCCTCCCCATCCAATTCCTCTCCCCTTCCCCTTTAGACGGATGAGGTAACTAAACTGATAAAATCGCTTTCAGCTAGAATGGATAGGTGGGAGTTAGAAGGGAAGCCCATGTACAAAAATCCCCAAAATACTGATAAAAGAGGCTTCAAGAGGCCTAGTAACAATGTGCCACAGGCTTTTCCAAGGGAAAAAAGGAGCAAAGATAGAGATGATCAGAGGATTCAAACCCCTCTCCAAAATAACCTAGTTTCTCATGAGGAAGGAGAGGATATAGATGAGCTCGACCCTGAAAGTCACTGTATTGAAGACACTTCCCCTTTTCCCCATTTGACTCAATCTGCATATGAAGAATCCCTTATGAACATTCAAATCAATGAGTTGAGTAAAGGGGAAAAGACCAACAACACTCCTAACATATACCATCTCAGGTCAAAGAAGAAAGAAGGGAATTTTGATAGCCATGATCAGCCTCTCATAACAGAAAGGCCTGCTAAACCTGCAACAATCACTACTAAATAAAAGAAAACTCAGAATACTTTGCGAACAACCAAAGAACCTGTCTCTGAAGTAAGGGAAGATCCGAAGCCTCTTTCCTCCTTTATTTTTGAGAATGAAATTCAAAAGATTAGAATTATCGTACCCCTCTTAGAGCTAGTTAAAAATGAAGATTTCAAAATATGCCTCTCCAAACTGCTACAATCTGAGTCCCCCCAGCCTTCCACAGACTCAGTAAATATTCAAGATGAAAAGATAACAGTCATCCTAGGTCCCATGGTAGAAGACAGAGATGGTTCATCCCCTCCCTTCTACACATCCCTGAACATACATGATAAGGTGTTGCATAATTGCCTCATGGATTCAGGAGCTTCCCACAACCTTGTGCCCAAAATAGTCATGGAAGAATTGGGACTGGAAGTGACAAAGGATTATCATGATTTGTACTCTTTTGATTCAAGGAGGGTGAAATGCCTTGGAGTCATTAAAGACTTGGTGGTCTCTTTATTTCAGCTGCCAATAAAGAGTGTGGTCATGGACATTGTAGTAGTCGATGTTCCCCACAAGTTTGACATGCTGTTGTCAAGATCTTGGATTAAAAAACTTGGAGGAACATTACAGATGGATCTCACATATTCCACCATTCCAGTATTTGGAGGGGAACACAAGAGGTTGTACAGAGAAGCTCAGCTGGCCTACATTGCTAGTGATGAATCAGACCCCACCAATCATCCTATCTTTACACTTGACACTGATTTTGGGTCTAGTTTATTGCAGCTCACTGATACTCCTGAAGCCCCTTTTCAAATCAGAAAGAAACCCATATTTAATCACAAGATACCTCCTCCAACCACCTCTATTTGGAAGATGTTATTCGACAGAGATTCTTCTAGCAAAGGCACTGGCACTGGAGTGGTTTTTGTGTCGCCTTGTCAGGAAACCATATCCCTGTCATACAAGATAGAATTTGAGTTTACCAATAATGTGGAAGAATATGAAGCTCTTGTTCTAGGTTTAAGGGTTGCAAACGAAATGGGAATTGAGGGGGTAGCAGTGTTCAGATATGCTCAGTTGATAATCCAACAAGTCAGAAATGATTATCGGGCTAAGCATCCTCGGCTCAGGAGTTACAAAAATGAGGTGTGGGACCTGATTGATAATTTCTTCTCAGCTTTCAACATTTATTTTATTCCAAGAGAGGAAAATACTTTGGTTGATTCCTTAGTTGTCTCAGCTAGTCTGTCCAGGATCCTTCTGCCGCCTAAGATCAAATATGATGTTGAAATAATATATAGGCCATCTGTACTGGACAATATCAAGCATTAGAAGGTATTCAAAGATGATCTTGAAATCAAAAAATTCCTTTAGTCTGTCGATGAATTTTCTGCATTGCACATTGATCAGGATCCTGATCTCGAAAGTCACCCTCACCCTAAGGTATTTTTAAATAAAATTTCTAATCACCATATTATTCATCTACCTAGAAATCACATTTTGAAGGGACTAGTCCCTTTAGAAAGATTGTTCGATGGGAATGATGTGGCAATAAAGGGTAGGTTTTCAAATGGAGATGTTGATACAACGAAGTGCAACATTGACACACAGGAGGAGCCTAAGTTTGTCAAGTTGTCAAACAGCTTGACCAAAGAGAAGAGGGTCGAATATACCAATTTATTAAGAGATTTTGATGATGTGTTTGCATGGACCTATGAAGACCTCAAGACTTATGACACATCTGTCATTGAACACAAGATCCCACTGAAGGAAGAGGCTAAGCCATTTAGGCAGAAGCTAAGATAGATAAATCCCATGTTGTTTCTTGTCATGGAGAGAGAAGTGAAGAAGTTGTTAGATGCCCAAATCATTGTCCCCTTGAGATATTCTGAGTGGGTGGCCAGTTTGGTCCCGATGAGAAATTAGGCTCTGTGTTGATTTCAAGAACCTAAACAGGAGCTCAAAGAAAGACAACTATCCCTTGCCCAACATGGAACACATATTGCAGAGGGTAATTGGTGCATCTAGGATGTCCATGATTGATGGTTTTTCTGGCTATAATTAGATATCAGTCATGCCTGAGGATAGAGAAAAAATAGCCTTCACCACTCCTTGGGGCACATTCATGTATGCCAAAATGCCTTTTGGATTAGTGAATGCAGGAGTAACATTTCAGTGAGCCATGGACATAGCCTTCATCAAGGAGAAAGATCAGTTTGTGGTGATCTATCCATATGACCTCACAGTTTTCTCCAGGTCTGATAAAGAGCATTGCTATCACTTGAGGAAATTTTTCTTGAAATGCCGGAGGTTTGGCCTTTCCTTAAATCCCAAGAAATATTTGTTTTCTATGAAGGAGGGGAAGCTGTTAGGCCATATAGTATCAGCAGATAGAGTGAGAATTAATCCCAGTAGGGTAGAGGCAATTCATACCCTGTCACTTCCCAGGTCTAGAAAGGAAGTCCAAGCTTTTTTAGGGAAGATTAACTTTCTGAGGAGGTTCATCTCAAATTTTGTTGAGTTGGTGAAACACATCATAGCCATTCTCAGAAAGGGAAATGAAGTAAAATGGACTGTTGAACACAGGGAATATTTTGTCCAAATAAAAAAGACATTGACTGAGGCACCTGTGCTGATCAGTCCTAATTATTCCAAGGATTTCCTAGTTTTTTCTTTTGCTTCTTTTGATACAGTAGCAGTGGTCTTATTGCAGAAAAATGAGGAAGGGTGAGAGCAACCCATTTCCTTCTTCAGTAAGGCATTAAGAGATGCATAAATTAGGTATGAAATCATGGAGAAATAGGTCTATGCCTTGGTGAAAGATCTCAAATATTTTAGAGTCTATGTCTTGCACTCAAGAGTGTCTACATACGTTCCTTCAGCCTCTGCAAAAGACATCCTTATACAGCCTGACATAAATGGGAGAAGAGTTAAATGGATTGACAAGATCCTTGAGTTTGACCTGGAGATAAAGCCCACCAAGTTGGTTAAAGGGTTGGGTTTAGCCAAGATTCTAGATGAATCCAATTGCAAGGCCTTGGGGGTTAGCTTCATCAATGCTTTCTAAGAAAATCAGCAAGCTGAGTCGTCCAGCAAAAGCTCTCAGGGTGGCTTATCACTAGCAGAATGCACCTGGTACAGAGACATTTTGTACTTTTTGCAAGAGTTGAAGCCTCTTGATGGAATGGGAAAAATCAAGGCAAGAGATTTAAAGCTCAAGGCAGTCAGATATTTCCTTACTAACCAAGTCTTATATTGGAGAGACCCTCTAGGGGTGTTTCTGAGGTTTTTGAACCCACAGGAAGCCCAGAAAGTTATGTTTGATTTCCATAGCGACCTTTGCAGAGGGCATCATTTTTGGAAGACCACAGCTCACAAAATTCTCAGGGCTGGGTACTACTGGCCCACCTTATTCACTGATGTCTGTAGAGAAGTTATAGATTGCATCAAATGCCAAAGGTTCTCAGGAAAGTAGCAGCTCAAATCACTTCCACTAAAGACTATAGTAGCTTCAACACCCTTTCAACAGTGGGGGTTGGACTTCATTGGAGAAATTCATCCTCCTTCAAGTGGCCAACACAAATGGATCATGACTGCAATAGACTATTTCACCAAGTGGATAGAAGATGTCCCCACCAGGAGTGCTTCACACAAGGTAATTATCAGCTTCCTGGAGGATATCATAGCCAGATTTGGCTATCCCAGCAGAATTTTCACTGATAATGCTGTTTCTTTCAAGTATGAGCCTCTTGTTAAGTTATGTGAGCAGTTTGAGATTTTACTAATTCACTCCACTCCCTATTATCCTCAAGGAAATGGACTGGCATAATCTTCCAATAAAATTCTAATCAAACTCATTAAAAGATTATTGGAAGACAATAAGAGGGCGATTCAAAGCTCAAATTCGCTCTATGGGTTGATCGAGTGACAACAAAGAAGTCCCTGGGCACCTCATCTTTTCAACTTGTTTATGGGATGGAGGTTGTGTTTCCCACTCAGCTCACTTTACCTGTAGCAAAATTCTTTCAAGATCATGAAGGAGAGCTAGACCATATGGTTAGAAGAATTCATCAAGTGGTGGAAGTGCAACAGATCAGGGAGCAGGTAATGGACATAGCTCATAGTCATCAACAAAAGATCAAGCAGGCCTTTGACAGGAAGGTCAGGAAGGAGGAATTCAAGCTGGGAGATTTGGTGCTTAAGTGGGATGCACCCAGAAAGGATAGGGGCAAACACAACAAGTTTGATGCCCTCTGGATCGGGCCCTTCAAAATATCTGAAGTATTCTTAAATAACATGTACAGGTTGCAGGATTTGGAGGGTGAAGAAGTTTTTAACGGTCCAGTAAATGGGCATTTCCTGAAGAAATGTTTTGTCTGAGCCTTAGACAGCTCTTCTGTTTTTGTAAATATTGTTTTTCTATTTAATTTCAGCTTAATAAATGACTCCATATCCCAACAGCAAAGCACTAAAACTACAAAGAGTTCTTAGAGCCTCACAGAGAGGACTCTATCCCCCATGGAGCCTAATGTTAGCACATATTCTTGTAAGGGGGAAGCTTCTCTCTGGATTCAGGTCCTTGGTGAAAAATAAATGAAATGGGCCTTAAGACCCATCAAATGAAGTTATCCAAGGTCACATCCATGAGCACCCAAGCGCAGTATGCATAAAATCTCTATTTTCGGGTTAAAAATCAAGCAGGCGGGCATTTTTTCTTTTTAGCGGCGAAGATCCATTGATGGAGCATATCAATGGTCATCGGGTAAGCCAGAGCCACGGAGTTGCATGAAGTTTAATTCATGGGCCCATCCCTTAGGGCCAAATTCACGAAATGATCGTGGTCGTCCGATCCAGTCAGGACACATGGCGCCTGATTAAGTCTGGTCGCCATTTCGGCTACCGGGACTTTAAAATAAAAGGGTCGACTCCCTTCCACCCACGATACGTGAAATGTGAAGGCACCTTTGGGTATGGACCTACGGTCATAGCACAGGGTCGTATGGAAAGGCGGGTCCTAAATAAGGGGGATAGGTGGTAGCTAGTCGATGTTTTGGGGATTTTGGAGCTCCTGGTGGGAGAATCCCTGAAAGAATTGGGACCTTTAATCTTGAAGGATACGTGGCATGCAATTAAGTTCGGTTGCCATTTCAGCTATCGAGACTTTGAAATACAAGGGTCGACTCCCTTCCATCCACGATACGTGAAATGCAAAGGCACCTTTGGGTGTAGGCCCACGGTCCTGGTGCCCGGTCACGAGGTAGCAGGGATAAAAGTGGGGGCCGGTTGAATTTAAACGCTCATTGAGCGATGAGTAATCGTGGTCATTTGGAGAAACAAGATTGGGGTCGTCGATCCCTAGGGACAGTTGGCATCTGTTAAGCCTTTCACAGATCTAGTGATGTGGATTTTGAAAGCAAAGGAGTGAGAACTCTTGGTGGGAGAATCCCCGAAATACAATCAGAATCATTGATCAAGGATTGATCTGAGCCGTCCATGCAAAGGCACACGGTCACAGCCCCAAGATCATATGGAGTGGGGACAAAGAAGATGAGGGGCGCAAAGCCAATGTGTTCAAGGGAAAATGGATTGTGTCCATTGATTTTGAAGATAGATCCAACCACTGATATTGAGGGTCGTTTCGCAGTTTTAGTCACCAAGGATCTTGGATGCTAGAATGGTGGAATCTCCCGAAAGGAGAAGTGTCGAAGCACCTCTGGAGTGAGGCACCAGGTCATGGCCATGGGTTATAATGAGGGCAGAGACAAAATAAAAAGGAGGCTAGCCTCTGAGCCCTGAGAAGAAAGCATGTGGTCATCTCTTGTGCTCAAAGTCTCGACCAATCACTATGGGGGAAGGCAATTAATGAAAATTGAGCAGGTAGTTGAAACCTCAACTCAAGCCATGAATGTAAGGCATGGAGGTTCTGGCAGGCAGTCTTCCCAGGATCATCCTGTGTGCAGGTTTTCCTAAAGAATCCATGCCGATCCGATGTCCTCGTCTAACCAGAGGAGCCTGCACATGCTAAGTTGGATTTTAATGTCTCAGCTACCCTCTTGCTGCCAAGGTGGTGAATTTCTCTGAGTATATATACTCAGTTTTTTTATTTTTGTAGGGATGGATGGTAGAGAAGAGATCTCGGTTGTAATGTTTTAATGAATCACTGGCTTTCCTGGCTATGTATTTGCATATGAAATTTTCTTTTTCAATGTAAGGCATCTCTCTTTTTCATCTAGTTTCGATTTGATACTAAAAGGGTTCATGATTGATTGATAAACATGAATCGTCGTGATTGTGTTATGATAAAGGATTTATTATAATGTTGTTATGTTCTTTTAGTGTTTCTACTTTTGAATATAAGAGGTTCTTGTGTTCAAGTTTTCTTCTACAGGCTGTTAGAAGTTCAATGCCTACAGCAGGCCTTCGCATTTCCTCATAGAAGTCTTCCTCCTACTCACCCTTATTACAACCTACTATCTGAAGTTAAACCAAGACCTCATCTGATTGTGCATGCCTGGCCTAGTTTCTGAGTTAGAACGATATTGTTCTGAGTTTACTTCCATTCATCACCCTTTATCAACAAATAGTGACATAAATTGATGGGCATCAAGCTTACTCCTACTGCAATCCAGGAGTGACTTCTGATGCCAACACCTTCTTCTTGACTTCCTTAAGAAGTTCATTGCCACTCATGAAAATTACAGTGTTTCTCATCTCTGTTGTCACGTCTTTACCCTTAATTGACAACAACATGTGCGCCCTACCATTTTTTTCCAAAGTGTACGTGTTCTTTCTCCCATCATGCACCACATTTTTGTCATATTGACATGGTCTACCCAGCAATAGATGAAAAACATCCATGGGAATGGCATCACATAATATCTCATCATTGTGTCCTCCTATTTTGAATTCAACTAAACATTGTTTAGTGACATTTACCTGATGTCCTTTTTGTAGCCATGAAACTTTGTATGGGCTTGGATGCACAACAATATCCATCTCCAGCTTTCGTACTATTTCCGTAGATATGAGATTGTCTGTGCTACCGCTGTCCACTATGACCTTGCATACCCTATCTTTGGTTTTGCAAGCTGTCTGAAACAAACTATTTCTTTGGGCTAGGTTCTCTAGCTCCTTCTTTGGTTTCAAGAGAACTTTCCTCATCATTAAGGATCTTCTGCCCTCAGCGTCTTCTCCCTCAACATTATGTCCTTGAGCTTCGACAATGTGAGTTTCACCACTATCTTTCTTCCTATCTGGACACTCATAGGATTTATGTCCGATTTTTCCACAGACAAAGCATTTCACTTCGCCTCCTCTGCCTCTTCCTCTTCCTCTGGTTCAAGGAAAAGTATTTCTATCAGCATACTGCCTCCACTGTGGGCTTCCTCCTCTCTTAGATTGAGTTTGAGGTTTCTTCCCCTCTTCTTTAGGCTTCTGCATTTTGTCTTGGGCAACTGTCTTGCCTCTTCTTTGGCTTCCGCCTCGGCCTCTTTGACCTTGCTTTTGGCTCAGCTTCTCTTCATCTTTTAGAGCCATCTGATAAGCATCTTCCACATTTTGGATGGTCATCATGCTCATCTCTTCTTGAATGTCATATCGTAGACAATTCATATATTTGGAAACTTTCTCATCATCACTTTCCCGATGACCTTCTCTGATGTTTATCCTATAGAACTCTTCAGTGTATTCTTTCACTGACATCAGCTTCTGTCTCAAATTCTACATCCTCTGAAACAGATTTATTTAATAATCCCTGGGTATAAACTTTGATTTCATTTTTGCAACCATTATGTCCCATCTTTTGATTTTTTGCTTGCCTTTGCAATGCCTATCAGCCTGCAGTTCATCCCACCACAATTGTAATGTCCCCACTTTGGGATATCATCATAGTGCAGAGGCTTATGATGACCAGAGTAGCCAGATGGGAATTATAGAGAGTATAGGGGTTAGTCAGAGGCATTGTGAGGTCCAGCTTTCATTTCTCATCATATCTCATCATTATGAGCCATTCCGCACAGGTTGTCTTTGGTTTTGTTGCATTTCGATGATTTCCATGATTTTGACTATTTTGAGCTATAAGTCAATTAAATTCATTGAAGAGGTCATTTTGGGAACATTACTTGGAGGAAACTCTCAGTGTAATAGTTCATTAGAATCAGGAGGAGCAACACTAAAGGATGGTATGGCTAGAAGTGACTTTCAATGGCCAGGGAAGCCACAAGGAGAGATAAAGCGATTTTCAGAGGTAAAAAGTTTAATTAATTAATTAAAGTGATTTAATTAATTAATTAAATATTAATAAAATGAAAGTCACTTGGAGGGAGAAGATGAGCCAAAAAGTATAAAGGAAAGGCAAGGGCCTCTACTCATGAATTCATGTATGATCATATTTTCATATCTAGCTTCTAGCTAGTGAGCCCAGCATTGGGGGTTTTTAGGGTTTTGATTTAACAAACCCTAGAGGATGATTCAGTGGTGAAATATTCCACCTAGCTTGTCGCAAGATTGGTCTCAGAGATGAAATATGCTCCCACACCATTCTAGTTCCAGATCTACTTAGTGGTAGGAGGATTCCACATCAATTACTTGTGCAGATAGAGAGAGGGTGCACCAGTTGGGGGTTTCCATCAAGGGGGGCACCATTCTTGGAGAGAGATTAGTTGCAGGTGATTGGAAAGGATTTTGGAGATTCTATCACCTGGGAATTCATTGCAGGGCTTTGGACATTAGATCTAGTCCATTCTTGAGGATTTACCACGGTTATATCATCATCTACAGGTTGGGACGACTTTGGGAGAGAGAGGATGATTTGGTGATTCAGTGATTTGCAGATCTAGGACGTTATACCTCATATCTGATCTTGAAAATTCTTGTAGGGGTTTTTGATTGCCTGATCTATCATTTTGGAAAGTTTTAGGAGGTTTGGAGGCCTCATTCACCCAGGCCGAATTATCTAGGGTTTCAGGCATCCAGGGAGGCATACCATTCAATGGAGGAGTTCAGATCCACAGGGTTTGAGAGTGACTTTGGAGATTTGGGCACCTGGGTTGTCCTCACAGTTGCCCGATCTATCAATTGGCATATTTTTTGGGGTGATTGGACACTTTGGGTAGCAGGGCCTAATTGTTGAGGAGCTTCAGCATTCAGTTAGGGCTTCTCAACTTCATACGGCTAGATCTACATTGGTATTGGTCTTCATCTATTATCTAGCCTTTGGAGGCTTATTTTGTATTGTCTAGAGATTTTTGTAGTAGCTCATACTTCTATCTTGGAGCCATCTGTTGAGCATTCTAGATCGGCATCTTCATTGTAGCAGGTTTCTCTATTTCAAGAATAAAATCATATTTGGGATGTTTTGTCTTGTCTATCATATTGCATATGGTTGAGGTATGTTCCATGGTTATATATTCTTGTTTATAGTTGCATACACACATATAAACACATCAGTAAACCCTAAGGCCAAAATCAAGAGGCCATTCAGCAATTAACACATCTAAACAGGTAGGGCAACGAAGTGTTTGACGAAATGCCACAACCAGAACCAAAACCATGATGATCCTTGCATCTTGGCTTGGGATCATTATAGTGGTATTAGAGCTTAGATTCCTGCCAGCCAGTGGGAATTAGCACATGCATGCAGATCCATAGAGGGGTCTTCCATAAGAAGAGATGGACATTAAGGATTTTTCTAGAGAGACTGTATGTTGTAGATGGGAATATTACCATGACCTTAGTGAGAGAAATAGGGCTCAAGTAACATTCCAATAGTATTTATCCATGAAAAATCCTAGGTGGAGCACAGAGGAGATTACATTATGGGCCAATCAGGCAATGAAATACATGGCCGAAATAGCTAGATGGAAAGAAGCACAGAGAAACCCGACACCCACTAGGAGCACACAACTTTGCTACAGTTGCAAGGTGCCTTGGGAACCAGTTCATAGGTGTAGGGGTAAGGATAAGAAGCATATCATTGAGGTGCACTATGACAGTGATGATGAGGATTTGGAGTAGTCCGATGATGATAGTGACTCTTGCACAGAGGCTAGTGATAGTGACTCTTGCACAGAGGTTGATGGTTCTAGCATGCTTGAGGATGATAGTGACCCTTGTGTAGTAGATAGATAGTCAGGGGAACAGGATCATAGCACTAGTACTTCAATATACATATCACATGGTGTTGATGACCTTGCACCTCAGCAGAGGGGTTACGCTAGTGAGGATTCACATGTGTTAGCACCTGGAGTTGATGAGATCCCTATGAGGGCCGTGACACATTTGTCACCCTTTCAGACACCCATGATAGCCATGTCACATGAGGAGATCAGTGGCACGTCAGATGTGATGGATGCACCTAGTGTGAGGGTTGAACACCATGGAAATGTAGACCCACAGATCCAAGAGGAGGTACAGGACGTACGGACAGTTGACCCTACACATATGAATCCGCATGAGGAGATTGAGTCACAGATTTTGGAGACTCCATTATTTGAGTAGCTGGTGGAGGTTGATAGGTTGATGGAGCACTTACTTCTAGGACCGGCTTGCATGGATGAGGAGGAACTCTTTAGCCGTCAAGATGACCATAGCACGTTTTTGGATACAGCCATATGGGATCTAGGAGCAGATGATAGTAGCAGGTTTAATGCACAGGAGGATACAACTGCTCATACAGGATATAGTGTGATTTAGGGGGAGATAACATCTAGTGATGGGGTGCAGTGGCATACAGGAATACCCAGCAGCACAGTAGACACTGGACAGTTCAGCACATTATCTTATGTAGAGAGTGTTTTTGGGGTTTCTAGAGTTGACACTAGCAGTGAGGGGTATGAGGTGGCACCTCAACATGACTGTGATCAGGGATCACACCACTCAACAACACAGTTGAGAGTTAGTGAGGCTATGACCATGGCAACCACTAGATGTATTGATGACATGCATGAAGTACTGGTGGATTACTACTGGAGAGTATCGTTGGTACATGGTAGTCCATATGAGGGATTTGCCACGAATGATTTTCATAATCTCAGGGAGAGAGTATCTATGATGAGGACCGACCACCAACAGTTGTTAACTGACCAGAACTACCTATTGAGGATTGGTGATATGTATCATGAGGCTCTGTGGGAGAAGGAGCTGGAGATGGACCAACTCACTCATGAACTGGAGAGGACTCGAGGATTCTTGAGAGGCACATAGACAACCCTTCAAGAATCAGAGTCTAGATCATATGAGTTTCGTCAAAGATCCACTTCATCTGTCTTAGTAGACACTCAGATGTATCAGTCAGTCATGTTGATAGAGGATGTTGGTGATATAGAAGAGGAGTATCGGTTGAGGGAGGACACTTCCATTGGTGATCCGAGAGAGGTTGAACTCCATATAGAGGTTGATAGAGCAGTACACCCAGGATCTATGATGCAGCATGAGTCTACGGGAGATGACATGAGTATGCCAGAGCATACAGTGATGAGTGATAACTCATAGAGACATGTAGAGATGTATGATGGGATTCAGAGGGGTATAGTGTCTTGCAGGGAGGAGACACACCTAGGGGAGCATGTAGATGTCACTCCTTTGCAGAAGCACCTAGTTATGAGAGGTCACCTTTACCATATCAGTAGTTTCATGGGAGATGAGAGAGGGAGGTTGGTTGAGTAGAAGTTGGAGGAGTTACTTCCAATTGTACTGGATGGTTGGGATTCGGTGATGACCACAGGAGAGTATTTATCATGGATACCAATGGACGAGTTGTTGGTCGAATCCTTGGGTTTGACCAAAGCATGTGACACCTTCCAGTCCTACAGTCCGATGCAGATGTTTTTGTTAGCATGTCCTAACATTTTTATCGTAGACAACAACATGAGGAGGGATAGGTCGTGGCTGAGGACATGGGGAGTGGATAGGCCGAGACCACCTAACAGGAGTACATTTACAACATCTAGCAAGATAGAGGTGGATCGTCATAGGCATCCAACTAAGACTTGGTGCATGATGGTGAGCACCATAGGCCATATGATAGCAAATGAGCATAGAGGGCTTCTGACAATGATTAGTCTAACATAGGGGTAGTTAGAGGAGATTGGAAGTGATAAACTTCCAAGTTCACCTTGGGATCCGGGTGTTCATTTGGATAGCAGGATGTCTTACTATAGGGTGACCCAGGTTGTGCCAGATAGCCACCTATGCCACCATGGGTTGGTTAGGAGTGGGCCTGCAGGGATTTGTCCGATAGAGCGTGGCATGTTTTCACTCTTGGTTATCATGATTGGACATAGATATGGGTGGATAGGTACTTCCTCTACAGAGATGTCTTTACATGTATAGTTTCGGGATAACAGGTTCAATGGTCACTAGTATTTTAGCTTGAGGATCCAAGAGAGGATGGTCCAGTATGTATGAAGGGGGCCAACAGTCGTGGTCAGAGTGGTGCAGGGACATCATGGTGATCTTTGACAGAGATTAGCATGGGACCCAGGGATTGTAGGATAGAGAATTTCACTGAGTGACAGAGGAGAGTGGACCATTATAGGGGAAAGTTATTCTAACTTTCCATTGAGCTTCAGTGTTGAGAGAAGCGCATCGCTTGTGGTTGTCTCACGGAGATCTTGTAGCACCTCATTCTGGCATCAGCATGTGTAGTTGATGGAGGCCATGTGGATATTGGTAGATACTTGGAGGATGGACTCATTCCGAGATGAGGCCATGTGTCATATGCAGGAGACTCACAGATCTGGTTTATTTCAGTGTTATGCTTTCCAAGGGTTAGCAGTTCATGACTTGTTATGGGACCCAGGGGGCAGAGTGTATGAGTTTTCATATTTGTATGGGTTCTACTATGTATCTCACAGGTGGACATGGGATCCTGGTATTCTACTTGGAGGGATTTGGTTATTGCTTGAGGACAAGCAATTTTCTAGCAAGGAGGACTGTAATGTCCCCACTTTGGGACATCATCACAGTGTAGAGGTTTATGATGACCAGAGTAGCCAGATGGGCGTTATAGCAAGTACAGGGGTTATTGAGAGGTATTGTGAGGTCCATCTTGCATTTCTCATCATATATCATCATTATGAGCCATTCTACACAGGTTAGCTTTGGTTCTGTTGCATTCTGATGATTTCCATGATTTTGACTATTTTGAGCTATAAGTCAATTAAATTCACTGAAGAGGTAATTTTGGGCACATTACTTGGAGGAACCTCTCAGTGTAATAGCTCATTGGAATCAAGAAGAGAAACACTACAATATGGGATGGCTAGAAATGACTTTCAGTGGCCAGGGAAGCCACAAGGAGAGATAGGCGATTTTTCAGAGGTAAAAAGGTTAATTAATTAATTAAAGTGATTTAATTAATTAATTAAATATTAATAAAATGAAAGCCACTTGGAGGGAGAAGATGAGCCAAAAAGTATAAAGGAAAGGCAACGACCTCTACTCATGGATTCATGTATGATCANCCATATCAGTTACTTGTGCAGATAGAGAGAGGGCGCACCAGTTGGGGGTTTCCAGCAAGGGGGGTGCACCATTCTTGGAGAGAGATTCATTGCAGGTGATTAGCGAGGATTTTGGAGATTCTACCACCTGGTTATTCATTGCATGGATTTGGACATTAGACCTAGTCCATTCTTAAGGATTTACCATGACTAGATCATCATCTACAGGTTGGGACGACTTTGGGATAGAGAGGACGATTTGGTGCTTCAGTGATTTGCAGATCTAGGAGGCTATACCTCATATATGACCTTGAAAATTCTTCCAAGGGTTTGTGATTGCCCGATCTATCATTTTGGACAGTTTCGGAAGGTTTGGAGGCCTCATTCACCCAGGCCGAATTATCTAGGGTTTCAGGCATCCAGGGGGGCACACCATTCAGTGGAGGAGTTCAGATTCGCAGGGTTTGAGAGTGACTTTGTAGATTTGGGCACCTGGGTTGTCCTCACATTTGCCCAATCTATCAGTTGGCATATTTCTTGGGGTGATTGGACACTTTTGGTAGCAGGGCCGAATTGTTGAGGAGCTTTAGCATTCCAGCAGGATGTGGCAGCATTCAGTTAGGGCTTCTGCACTTCATACGGCCAGATCTACGTTCGTATTGGTCTTCATATCTTATCTAGACTTTGGAGGATTATTTTGTATTGTCGAGATATTTTTGTAGCAGTTCATACTTCTATGTTGGATCCATTTGTTGAGAATTCCAAATCAGCATCTTCATTGTAGCAGGTTTCTCTATTTCATGAATAAAATCATATTTGGGATGTTTTGGCTTGTCTATCATATTGCATATGGTTGAGGTATGTTCCATGGTTATATTCTTGTTTATAGCTGCATACACACATATAAACACATCAGTAAACCCTAAGGCCAAAATAAAGAGGCCATTTAGCAATTAACACATCTAAACAAGTAGGGAATTGAAGTGTTTGACGAAATGCCACAACCAGAAAAGTATTAAAAGACACAAAAACCATGATGATCCTTGCATCTTGGCTTGGGATCATTACAACAATGTTGCATGCCCTTTATGTCTGGTAATGGCATGTTTAACTTTTTTGTCTTCTTCGACATCCTCATAGTCGAAGTATTTGTCTAGAGCCCTAATCCAATCTAGAAGCTCCTCAACATTTAGGTTGTCTTCATACATTGGAATGTCCAATTTTGCTCTGGCACCTATCCTTGCAACAACTCTGAGTAAGCATTCTTCTGCAGCATCTTCGACTGCAACTTCTTCTCCTTTATTTCCAACTTCATTTTCTCTTTTAGCTTCGTTGAGATCTCCAGTGTCAATGGATCACCTCTGTTTCATCTCCATAGCATCAAGCCTAGCACGTAATTCGTGCATTTCTCTTTCGACTACTGGATCAGGTATTAGCCTCTCTCATCTTCTCGGTGGCATGGATGTAAAACTCCTCTTTTCTCTCTGCTGTAGAAAACAAAGAATTTGTTTTGTGCTCTAATGCCACAACTGGTGTAGACCTCCTGCCCTCAGGCCAAGATCCGCGCAGGATCTTCTCTAAACCATGACAAGGGCTAAATGAACTCCTTGTTTAAGCCCCTAAATGATTTTGGGCCTCATGAGTTGGACACTCGAATGCAATGTCACCGCTCTTAACAATACCCGAAACATGAAATTGCCAATGGGATTAAGGTGTAAGCCCCCTCTCTTCAGCCCCTTTTCTAATATGACCATAGCCAAGCCTTAGCACAATCGCCTTTCATGACTCATGACTTTGAGAGTTAGAGCACCACCCCTTATGCACTCTCCTTGTGAATCCCTGACTCTGAAATCGTACCTTTGACAATATCGACAGTTGTGTGCTCGATCCAACGACCCTCGATGTATCGGGATTTCACCAATCGACGATTTACAATGCTCGACCCCAAACTTCTTGTCGCTCCATTCTCTGAAATCCAATATGCGAGTTCACATATGAGATCAATGTCCCTTGTTGATCCAGATCTGACGGTCACTATCCCTCCTCAGCTTAAGAGTGTTGAAAGACACTCAATTTTAATCCCTTCGTTGTTCCATGAGATCCAATGGCTCTCGAGATTTCAGCACTTCCTCTTGAACTTGAATTCTGTGATACGATTTCAACCTCCATCTCCCTTTGGAACAATTCAAAGGTTCTAACCCTCCTGAGATTTCACTTACAAACTCAAGGCCTCCAAAAGGGTCCCTGCACACACTCCTTGTAGCAACTTTCAAATAACCTCTGGTTATTTTGGGTCTTCGACTCTGTGCACTCCTTGCAACATTAGTCTCTCAATATCCCTATTGGATTGGAAAAATCCAAGACCTCACTCAGCCTGTGCACACCTTGCACGACTCTAATCTAACCTTGCACTCTGACCTATAAAAACATGATTTTAATCTCCTCTGAGAGTTCTAAGATGAAACTCAGAGCCTGGTCAACGCACTCCTTGTGGACCCTCCACTACACTCTTTGCAGGAGTTCTCAGAAAGAGAAACAACTGAAATTCATTCTCCCCTTATCTAGAATTCAAACATTCAACATAGAATTCTAGAGAATACACACACAGATTGCATTGAAATAAAATTCACACAGAGAATATAAACAAGTCTGCAACATACCATTCAATAGGTGGTTCCAACAACCATAAAAAACACATAAATTGGAATCAAAGCTTTCTTATATTAATTCCAGTGCTCCTATACATGGTAAATAACAATAGCTAAAAATGCATGAAATTCTTTGTTCTCCTCTACATCTCTACAACTTATGAATTCTGAATCATAATGTTACAATGATATAAGGGTGAGGGTGTTTATCATCCTTTTTCCCTCCCACAACTTTAAAACTATCTAATCAAAATTAAAATCTACCTACTTTACATTAAACGGACTTAAATGCCTATTACATCCGACAGATGAGAGAAATCACTGCAGATCTGTTCACAATCTCCAAGATATAAATGTAAGTACACTTCCCTTAGATATTACATTAATATCCATTAATTAATTCTTTAAAACATTTCAAAATGTGCGCTAGTGCTTTTCCAGCTGTCTTCCACCTTTACGATTTCTTTGTTGGCTGCTTACGATGCTCCTGCATCACGTTTTCGAAAACTTGCTAGTGCTTCATATTATCTGGTACTGTTGGCCTGTATTTGACCTCAACCTTGTAGATTTTTTCAAGGAAAATTGGGACTTTGAACACTGTTGCTGAAGTAGCTAAGGCATCAACAACTTGATTTTGTTCTCTTGGAATTGCTGAAAGATTACATTCTGGAAATTTCTCAAGGAGGTATAGTACCAAATTTCTATAAGCCCTCAATATAGGATGTTTTTCTTGGTAGATGCCTTTGATCTGATTTATGATTATCTTAGAGTCTCCATGTAAAAAAATTCTTTTGGCACCCAATTCTTCCAAAACTTTCAACCACAATATCAATGCTTCATATTCGGCCATGTTATTTGTGCATTCGAAAAAAAAGTTTGTAAGAGAATAATTTTGAGTCTCCTTTGGGGTGATTTATTCATACACCAACTCTAGATCCTTGTTTGTAGGAAGCTCCATCGAAATTCATTTTCCAATACTTTTTCATAGGTTAATTTTTTTTATTATTGGCTAAGTATGAAAAATTAGGTAAAGAAGTTTGTGGAAAAGTGCATAATTTTTCAACATGAAAAGGGAAGGAGTCATAACATAGGACTATATCAGCCACTACCTATTCCAAGAAGACCACAGGATTCAATTAGGATGGATTTTGTACTGGGATTTCCAAAGAAACAAAGGGGAACTGATTCTATCTATGTTGTGGTGGATAGATTTTCAAAAATGGTTGATTTTGTTGCTTGTAGGAAAACTAGTAATGCCACTAATATTATCAATCTGTTTTTTTTCAGAAATAGTGATATTGCATGGTTTACCCATAAGCATTGTTTCAGATCATGATACAAAATTTGTAGGTATTTTTTGGAGAACCTTGTGGAAGAAAATGGGTACCAATCTCAGTTTTAGCTCATCCTATCATCCATAGACTGATGGGAAAACAAAGGTAGTGAATAGAAGCTTGGGGAATATTTCAAGGAGTCTTGTATATTAAAATCCTAAAAAGTGGGATCAAATGCTTGCTCAGGATGAATTTGCATATAATGAATCACCAAATAGGAGTATAGGAATGATTCCATTCCAATTTTTGTATGGTATTCACCCAAGATGAGTCTATGAACCGTGAAATTTGGGAAAATAGGAACTAAGGAGTGCAAATGGTGAGGATTTTTCTGTGAGCATGCAAGAGATGAAAGAAAGTGTTAAACAAAGGTTGTAGGAGAGCAGTGGTAAATATAAATAGAGGGAAGATATGAAAAGAATAAAAGTGGACTTTTAGGTTGGTGATTTGGTCATGGAATATCTTAGAAAAAAGAGGTTTCTGGTAGGGACTTACAACAAGTTGAAGTTGAAGAAGATTGGACCTTGCAGAATATTGAGGAAATTTTCTACTAATGTATATGAGATTGAACTTCCTGCTGATATAGGAATTTCTCCAATCTTCAATGTGATAGATCTATATTTTTTCAAAGGAACAAAGGATTTTCCAACAGATGATCTTGTAAGTGATGAATATCATACCATTGAGTGGAAATAATAGTTGCCTAAGGCAGTTCAAAGAGAGGTTGAGATAATATTTGATCAAGTGGAATAATTAGCCAGAGGAAGATCTTGTAAGTGATGAAGATCATACCAATGAGTGTAAATAATAGTTTCCTAAGAAAGTTCAAAGAGAGGTTGAGACAATATTTGATCAACTAGAAGAATCAGCCAGAGGAAGATGTTGCTTGGATGACAGAAACATAAATATCCAACTATGGCATAGATGCAAAAGATCTCTTGAACACTTATTTTCTTCCCCAGGAGTCTAATGCAGGAGCATCTACCAATGAAATTCGAGATTGACCCTAAAGGTCAAAAAACTTTTACCAAGGGATTCGGTTCCCTAATTTAAATTGATTGTAATAGTTAGGTGTTTCTAGAAGACATCTTAGAAAATGTCTTTTGTTAGCAGTTTGGATTTTGAGATCTTATTGTTTTCAAGTAGAAACAAATTTCCTAGATTTTAGGGTTTGTTAGGATCACTCGGGATCCTATTAGCTACAAGCTACCCGAGGATTCATTGTTGTTAAATCAATTCTTGATGTAATTAGGAAGTTTAGTGAGTGTGCAGAGTGAGGATTTGGTGTGTGATGAAGAGGTCTATGAGACCACAAAGGAACATAGCAGCAATGTCATATTTTATTCCTTCAATCATCGAATAAAGAATGTAATTGTGAGATTGTACCTTATGTATGTGTGCTTGTCAAATTCTCTGTGTAAATTGTGATTCAGAGTGCAAGTAAGCGTGATCGCAGAGATTAGACATGGAATCAGAGTCCAGTGCAACAAAAAAAATCCATGATATGCAAAGTTTTAAAAATTGACAGTTGTGATTAAATCTGAGAATTACTCAGATAAAATCAATGGTGCCTATCATTCGTTGGTCGGAACCCTGAAAGGAAGAAGTGCATGTCCGTCAAAGTTCTATCACCAGATTTTTCTGGAATCTTGTTCTATTTCTATATCAAAATGTCCACTAAGACAATGACATATGATCGTCCAACAAATCCAAGAATATTTATGCCATTCGTCGGGGTAGTTCCCTAGGAGTCCACTCCAATCTCCCAAGACAAGAGAATTGAAGAAAGGAATAGAAGAATATTCCCCTTTTGATTTCTGTGCAAAGGAGAAGTCCAAAAAATGTTTTGACATGTATAATCAGAGTGATCTGAGATCAACCATAGTCGTCCATTGGAGATCACCGAGAAGCGATCCACACCATCCGTCGAAATACTTCATTCGGAGCTGGGTTCAAACGCTTGAAAAAAAAGGTATCGAGGAATATCCCCTCGTATCATTAGTCTACATGTGGCATATCTGGATCTTCCTTTAAATGACGATCAACAACCATGATTAGAATTTATTCAGTTCCTGAAAGAGACTATTCAGATCCTGAAAGAGATTTTTCAAAGTATTACTCTGACCACCCTAAATTACACCCTGAATGAATAACTCAAGGTTTTAATCTGATCGTCTGACCAAAAGGTAGATTCGCAAAAACTGTGGCATTCGGGCTAGAAAAACTGACTGTGGTTTAAGCCAATGAAATTTTTTGAAGACGTTACCCGTAGTTCCATTGGCTGGTTGTGTGGAAGAGAAAGGAGTTTAGTGCTCAATTGGATCTGCAAAATTTTGCAAATGAACGTCACTGTGCGAGAGAATGAACATAGAGATTCAATCCTAGGCAATGAAAGGGAAATTAACCAACAAAGATACATGTTGTGACTCTGTTATGTGGGTTCTAATAGTTGTAAGGCCATCAGGTAAATTATTAAGAGAATGTTAGTAGAAAAAATCACCAAGTTATAAAGCCAAATATTGTTAATGGTTGACCCTTCATGTGGAATAATCAAGTAATCATGTGATCTTACTACATGGTGCAAGGGTGGGAATATGAAAATAAGTGAATCATTCCTCCTAATCATTTTTAAGGTTTTTTTTCAATTCATCTAGGTTTTTTTAAGTGAATAGTGCCTCCTAATAATTTTTAAGCTTATTAGATAACCACATTCTCAATGTAACTTGGGAGATCCACACTAGCCACTTACCAAATTTCAAAAATAAATGTCCAGATGAGAAAGCATTTGGATGGGCACCAAAAACAACAAAATAAAGATTGACACCAAAAATAGCAATAGTCACATAAACCTGATGAGAAAGTGGAAACCCACAAGCTATCATATTCACATTGGATGTTTTGGAGCAAGGAAACATCAAGTATGCTTGTCAAATAAGGAAACATATATGTATTATTAATATGATGGTTTTGAACATGCATATTTTACTAATATCATGGCTAGAAGGCCTACCTTTCATAATGCAATATTTAGTAAGACATCATTGGTTATTTTCATTTCAGTATTCGACAAATAACTATTTCAGGTGCCAGCCAATAGTTATTCAAAAAAAGATAAGATTACATCGATGAAACTATGTTTTAACATAATTTCAAAATCCCTAAGAGGAAAACACCATAACCCTAGAAGTTGAGGTGGTGAAAGGAACACAGACCTCAAGGAGCCTAGTTGGTACATCAACTTTTGGGGGGCATACATTTTGCATACGAACTCTCTTTTGGGCATTCTTTGGATAGTTAGAAATCTTATTTTAATCTCTACAAGTTTGTTCGCCCATGATGAGTTAGGTTTCATGGCCTTCAAAATCATAAAAAATGCATGGTATGGAAAAAAACATGTCGAATGCTCAAGAACTATAAAATTGGCAATATTTAGGACCATTTATCAAATAGTCACAAAATCAAACATCCACCTAGACCAATGTTCTTCTACATAATCTCAATGAATGGGTTCCTCTATGAACCATATTTAGCAGTGATTTTCTTCCCTTAAATAGATTTTACATTAGCAGCATTATTAGGCTTCCTCCAATTATTCTTAGCTTATGCTAACTTAGCCTTTCAACATACATATTCAAGAGTGTAGATGTCAAACATTTCAAGATCTTTCTAAATTGGTGTAATCAATCCACCAATGAATGTAATGAATAATTTTGCTTCTTCATCCCTCACTCTAAGATGAATGACATAGTGGTTAAACTCTTGGATGTAGGCATATACCATATGTTAGACTTCCATCATAGATATTTCCACAATTGTTGTTGTGCTTTCCACTAATTAATATGATAGAATTTGTTGTTGATTGAGAATTTGAGCTCTTCCTCAAGGAGGGCTTGTGCAACACCAAGACTCTTTCTGCAGTCACATTAATTATCCCACTAAAGAAAATATTTTAATACATATGCAACATTGAAAAGGAAACACAATGTTCATCTATAGATTGTTATATTTCATAGAGGGAATCTCACTAATTAAACCAATCATCAAGTGATAAGGCATTCATGTGATCTTCATAAGGCACCCTTTCTCAATCCTCCTCTTGTTACAAGGGAAAAACTCTCTATGGCCAAGGGTAAACCACAACAGATAGGTATGACTACAGAAATCAATTGAATTCCAACATGTGCTATATAAACTAATGTGTAATATGAGGAAGAAGACTACCTCGGTCTGATCATTTGATGTCATTCCACCGTTGAGCACTTTGACCCAAAACTTTACACCTGCAATAAGTTCTCAACAAACAAGCGATGCAAGTATATAGTGACGATATATAAAATGAGTTAGCACATCAGATAGCACAATCCATTAATAAACATTACAAACATGCCCATGGATAATAATCATATATTTGAAAGATATTGATAGGACGAGAAAGGAATATTTCTATTAATAATTGATCGACAAAAGTATCAACATTACAAAATTCCATGTTGTCATGATTCGAAACCAAGAAACCAAGTTCCTTCCAACTGGGTCTCCACTACTTCAATCCTCCACCAAAGGCAAGCTCGTAGAAAAGAGGCAATGAGGTCCTCTC
Organism: Picea sitchensis; assembly: GCA_010110895.2. NCBI lineage: Eukaryota > Viridiplantae > Streptophyta > Pinopsida > Pinales > Pinaceae > Picea > Picea sitchensis. The sequence goes on from SNQJ01S0032331.1 coordinate 34,367, forward strand.
AATGATAAGGGAAGAGCTTAGGGGATGAACACTGTGTTCAGACTTGAGGGACCAAGAGATGCAGACTCAATATGAAGTAATTTCTCCAGAGTAACTTTGCTCTCAAATTTGAATGCTTTCTCTTCTTTTCCATAGATCGAAATTGTGCTCTTATAGCCTCCAGAATGCAACTGAAGGGCCGAGTTGGAATGTTCCCAGTATATGGAAGGACAAAGATCAGAGATCTTCTGTCATGACATGGAAACCCGAATTCATTTTGTATTTTTTGGCACAAATCTCGATATGCGTGAGCTATAGTGGAGAAGCAAGCGTATACGCATCTTGCTAGGCAGTTAGGGAGTGTATATGTGGAAAAATATATACTTTTAGCTTTGGATTCATAAAAAAGGGATGATAAGTCTGCATAGGGAAATGGGAAAATGCCCTCTGTGAAAGATAGCAATGGTGAGGCAAATATTTCTCTAACAGATGCCCCCTAATGTGTGATATCAAAGGAGTATCTAGGATGACCGAAATACATTATAAATAACCCAGAAGTGGAGTGGTAGAGAACCAGCTGGACGAACTCAATTTCTCATTACATTATGTATTGACTTTGCATACATGGATGCCAAGAATACAATGTAGATCCATGTGGAAAATATACCAAACAACTGTTCATGGCCATGAATAGGCAAATATAAATGCAGTTATATGCCAAGAGTTGTCATAGTCATGAACAAGGCCCAATGAAACTAGTCTCAAAAATCAACGTGAAGATATCTGTATACCATGGAGTACAATTTGATCTCCCATGATTACTAAAGTCAAATAGGTACTGGTTCGATGAAATGGAAGAAACAACTTAGGAAAGCTACGGCCACATAGTGATGTCTTCAAGTCTTCTACACTATCCGCCAATGGTGCAAGTCTACATCATGTGAATAAATGAGTTGAGGTCGAATACGATGAGACATCGTTTGATTATTGGTCATTGAGGTATACCATTAACAAACGCGAGACAACCTACCGATGATGAAAGTAGGTATCAAGGCACCGATTACATCTCTACAAATGTGAATAAAGGAGTTGGTGTCGAACACTTGAGAGATCCATTGATCAAGAGACATTTATGTATTCCCATCTATCAATGGCAAGAGATCCTGACACTAATGAATGCAAGCTTCAAGGTACTCATAAAACTCTAGGTCTCATATCTAGAATAAATGAGTTGAAGTCGATGGAAGGAGACCCACCAAAAGGAGAGCATTAAGGCATCTATCATCAATCAGCACGAGGAACAAAGCAGGAGCTTCATGATTTGGTGGAGATCAGACGAAGAACATGTTCATGAACCAATGACCTTGTGCATCTTTCAGATGTGCCAAATGCAAGCGGTACACGAAAAAGACCCTCTGAATAGTAGCCAATGATGAAAATTGCTGACAAAGGCGAGGAAACCACCAATAAGGCTAATGGCATCCAAGACATAGCACGAATGCCAAAGTGTGAATAGATGTCTTGTCGTCGAACACAAGGGAAACCACCCAGTCAATGACCAATAATGAAATGTCGATTGTTGGGTTCAAGGTGACCTACCAATGATGAAATTAGGGCCAGGGTGCATGATAAGACCAAAGTATCATGTGATTCTAAGACAAACTATGGGTATGGCCAACATGCAAAGTCAATATTTCTGAGGAGTGGTCAACACAAGTTGATAGACTTCCTTTGAACAAGAGCATGAGACATATGGTGGAATCTAGTAGCATAGACTCAATGATGTGACAATTAGATGCAGGAGGCATCCATGATGTTCTCTATAGGGACTGGAAGAGTAACCAGTCAGTAGAGAAAACTTTGTAACGAGATCAGCTTCCTAAGGCCATGCTAAACCCAAAATTATGATGACTCAAGGACTCAATAACTTTGTGCTCTATTCAAAGGTGGCATGACTTATGCAAATTACAATATAGTACTCCCTTCCCACCCATGTTTTTTGTTTTTTCATAACAAATGAATGCTATGATACAATGGAGGGAACGAGTGTCGCAACTAAGCACAACTAGTTCCACCAGTGGAATGTACCTATGCTTAATGCAAGGAAATGCATGCGGGAGATGGACACTCAGGGTGATGTTCCCTCCAGGGTATAGGGTGTCAAATTGCGAAGGATAAAAACAAGGCTTTTCTTGGTTGAGGATGCAAAATTTCTTAGGCAATGGTTTATAACGCAAAGCGAGAACCGACTAAAGGCTAAATACTGCAAGCGAGGGCATGAGATGAAATCACAACTTAACGCAAAAAATGTCCTTTTTTTATATCTTTTAGTCTACTTGGTGTGAAAAAGGGGTAGAATTGTGCCAAATAGACGTCTTTTCAAATCCAATTTACCAGTGTGAAAAAGACAAGTTCACTCAACAATCTTTTCAATTTTTTATAGCGAGTCGAAAAAGAGCTTAACTAGGACTCATGATCTTTCAAAACTAGTTTTAACGAGTGTGAAAGGGACAAATCACTCGGTGATCTTTTCAATTTTTAATAATGAGTTGGAAAATAGCTTAACTAAGACTCATGTTTTTGTTCTAATCAACATGTAGAGGGGGAGGCCAAGGCTCCCAGCCTGGCCTTCTACCGAAAGTCAGTATCTTGCAGATAGTTGACAGAAGCTTGGGAAAGCCCAAAGCTTTCCAATTCGATGAAGAGAAAGTGCTAACGGAGTACATAGTCTTTGTTATGGTTCGAATAATGTCTCTTACAGTCTCTATTATGGTTTGAATAATGTATCTTAATGGAAAATACATAGGTGGGGGTATGGGATGACCCATCAGGTCGTCCCAATCGAAAGGGGCCTCGTCAAGACTTGGAGGGAGAGTATTTGGAGGAAGAATGAATCTCTCTTGTTCAGAAGGGGGAAGACTTGGAATGTTGATGACATGATTGGAAGGTGCATCACTCTCTCGAGGGAGAGTCGGTTTGACCATAGATTGCACTGGTGTAGTCATTTCTTCAATTATAGGTTGAAGAGGATGCATAGTAACGGGGACAAGAGGTGCTTCACCCTCCACGAAGGGGGTGAGGTCGAAGGAAAATTGCCTCAACGAAACCACAAAGATAACCAAAGGAGAAGTGGTGTAAGGGGGGATTGTAGGTGTCTTAGACCTTGGGGAGATTTTAGGGGAACCCCACATTGTTGGTGTCTCGGCAGTAACCAGACACAAGCAAGTAAGGTGACTTCCTTCACAAGTCCTGCAAAAGAATTTAGGCTTATGTCTGAGACATTTAGGCTTCTCGATGGGACTAGCCAAGGAAAGAGAGTCATTTCCTGTATGATGAATAGGGGTTGGAGACGTTATACTGCTATGGTTTGGGGTGAAGAGGATGGTGCCCATAACATAATTGGCAGAGGTTGGAAGTGAGTTGTCGACATAATTTGTAGAAAATGCCGACCCATCTCTGACATGACTAGCAGAGGTTGGTGATGGTGCACTGGTGTGGTTGAAAATGGTTGGGCTAGCGATAGATTGCGGAATTTGATACCAAGGTCCCAGAAAAGATGGGTTCTGAAACATTGTAGGCTAGAAAGGATCCTGGTGTACTCCCAGTCTTTGCTCAGAGATGTGGTGGGTTATGCCAAAGTGGTCCGAAGAGGTCTGGATGGGCATCATCACTGAGGTCTGCAAAGAGACTGAGGTAGGATAAGGATTATTCAAGTGAGGATATATGTTTCCCCCTTATGAAGGGGTCCCATAAGGAGGGTATCCCAAACCGTAAAATTGGTTCTCCCCATATGAAAGACCTGGGGGTACTTGAGGACCTGTCATAGAAAAAGTGTTTAAAGGGACCAACATGGTAGATGAAAGATACATGGGTGGGGTGTAATCAGTGGAATAATCATCCATCTAAGCACTAGCTCCTGAAAAAGCATAGCTAGGATTGGATCCATAAGGGGAAAGGTTCCAACCTCCCATGGGAGCATGACTCATATCAAACGATGAAGTGGGCATGGGAGCGATGGTGCCCCCAGGTCCAATGCTAGGATTCATATAAGTAGACCAGGGTGGGGATTGCACGTGAGAAGGCATATCAATAGAAAAATGACTAGAGACCCAAGGGGCAGACTAAGCATTGTAATCGTGCATACCATTGTAAAAAATAGAAGGGTCTGCCCCCATGAGATGAACATGCATCATGGAGTGGGTAGCGGTGAATGGAGAAGCAAAAGGGACTCCACTATCCATGATAATAAAACCAACAATAGACTCCTAGGGCCAACTAGTAGTCAAGGAGCATACCAAAAAGTCGAACGACCAATATGCATGCAAACGGGCTAAAGTGGCTAAGTGGCCTCCCTCGCTAGAGAAGGTATGTCTCGTCCAGGAGGGAATTGAGACTCCCTGCTAAAGTTTGTAGGTAACAGAATCAGTTATAAGGGCCCTCGTAGGCTTAACAACTAGTCGGTCAGATTCCCCAAGAGAGGTAATCCTCCATAAAGGTTGTGTGTTGTCCGACCCCTATCTGACTCAGGGTACAAGTAGAATAACCCCTGCAAGTAACCTATGAGATACCTAAGTCAAGCAAATAATAAACAACTATATAACTGATGCACAAGTGAGCATTCATAAGTCTGGATCATCATATGGGCAGGGTAGCAGAGCCCGAAACCTTGAAAGTACCGCCTCTAACAGAGGTATGGGCACTAGCAAGATCCCCAAATACGAATAAATCCACAGAATTATCCTTGACACTAGGTGAGTATCCGAGGGTTATACCTTCAACTAACTTCGTGCGACCTCGTGATTAAATCTGGTGTGAGCAGAGCCTCTTGATATTATCAATTATACAATGGACTTCTCAACTCCCTGTCTCAGACACATATGTTGATTTAATTGCCTTGGAGAAGTTTACTCACAAAATCCTATTCCAAGGCACCAAATCATAGGCTAGTTTGTGCACCCTAAAAAATAAAATCATTACTAATCAATTTTAGTTTAAAGCATAAATTTTATTGGTCGTGGTTACTCAAAAAGGTATGGAAATGAAACTCATGGTGTTATGACTCTTCATACACATAAAAAATAGATATAATGAAAATCCTAACTTTAACTTTTCAGTGAATGATATGCTAAATAAAAACAGTGTAATCTTCAATTTCAACTCTGCAACTCAGAAGTAAAATGCAATCTTTATCTAAATGTGCTAAGCTAACGATAAAGGTTCAAAGACAAAAATGGCAACCAATGCAAAATGCCTATTTTTTTGTATTTTCAATATTTAAAAAAGAAAATGCATGGAATGATAAGCCACCTGATACATAAATTCCACTGTGTATAAAAACAATAACTCAAGAAGAATACTAAGCAGCCAAGAAAACAACCTAGAAACCATGGGAAAATTAAAAATAAAAAACAAAGAGAAAGACACCGCCCAAAAATTCAAATCCCAAAAGGCTTCCTATCATCCCAGATAATCTTAATAGGCACTACAGAGACCCAAGAAGGCTCAATAATCCTCAAATCCTACCCAACAGTCACTAAACCAAGAAAACAAACAAGGGGAAGTGGTATACGTGATTTTTCAAGAGAACATAGCGTATATATGCTTCTCGCAGTGAGATAGCACGCGTGTATATGTGACTGTCAAGGAGAAAAGGGAGTATATGCTTTAAAACAAGGCTAGGCAAGGGTAAAAGGCTGAAAACTCAGACCTAGAGTGAACAGAATCTATCCAGCAATGATATGACAAGAAGCACAAAGGAAAAAGAGCAATGTAATAAGAAAAAGTACTTCAACCCTTAGAAGGAATATCTCTCCCCAGCGAAGTCTCCATTTCTGTTACAAGGAAAAAACTCTTTATGGCCAAGGGTAAACCACAATAGATAGGTATGACTGCAAAAATCAACTCAATTCCAACATGTGCTATATAAACTAATGTGTAATACAAGGAAGAAGCCTACCTCGGTCCGATCGTTTGATGTCGTTCCACTGTTGAGCACTTTGACCCAAAACTTTACACCTGCAATAAGTTCTCAACAAACAAGTGATGCAAGTATATAGTGATGATATATAAAATGAGTTAGCACATCAGATAGCACAATCCGTTAATAAACATTACAAACATGCCCATGGATAATAATCATATATTTGGAAGATATTGATAGGACGGGAAAGGAGTATTTCTATTAATAATTGATCGACAAAAGTATCAACATTACAGAATTTCGTGTCGACACGGTTCGAAACCAAGAAGCCAAGTTCCTTCTAGCTAGGTCTCCACCACTTCAATCCTCCACCAAAGGAAATCTCATGGAAAAGAGGCAATGATGTCCTCTCAATGATAAGGGAAGAGCTTAGGGGCTAAACATTGTGTTCAGACTTGAGGGACAAAGGGATGCAGACTCAATATGAAGTAATTTATCTAGAGTAACTTTTCTCTCAAAGTTGAATGCTTTCTCCTCTTTTACATAAATCGAAATTGTGCTCTTATAGCCTCCAGAATGCAACTGAAGGGCCAAGTCGGAATGTTCCCAGTATATGGAAGGCCAAATATCAAAGATCTTCTGTCGTGACATGGAAACCCAACTTCATTTTGTATTTTCTGGCACAAATCTCGATATATGTGAGTTGTAGTGGAGAAACAAGCGTATAGGCATCTTGCTAGGCAGTTACGGATCATATATGTGGAAAAATATATATTTTTAGCTCTGGATTCATCAAAAAGGGATGATAAGTCTGCATAGGGAAATGGAAAGATAGCAATGGTGAGGCAAATCTTGCTATAACAACTCCTAAATCTTTTCCTTCAATGGTAACATGCAAATTTGTCATAAAGATCGTTAAATTCTACAATAAATGGACCATGTCAACTAATTGACCCTCATGGAACTTGAATGTTGTATTAAAGAAAACAAATTTGGCCTTGAATAAATCAATGCACTCACTTTATTTTTCATTTTTCATCTCAAAGAAAACTTGACCATACATTATGTAATAAAACAATAAGATTCAATAAGTAGTTGTGAACAAGGATTAAAATTGAGTCTGTCATAGCCCATCAAAAGGATCACAACATGTCCCAAAAGTGCGATGAAAAATATGGTTGTCGAAAATAAAATCTCATTTTTATTTTTACCTATTTTTGAAGAAGTGTATGTTGGAATATTGAGGGGAGGGGGGGTGAATCAGTATGAGCAGTTTATATCACTTTTATCCACAATATATATTCCTCATAACATCAAGAACACAGTACACTAGTATTTACATGGAAACCAAATGGGAGAAAACCACAAAATGATTTATTATATATATCAAGAATTCATTCATAGAAAGCACCAAATTCCCAATTCTCCAGCTGCAACTGGAAGGAGGATCCAATACCCTATTTATAGGCTCCAACCTTAAGGAAGATACAACTCCCTGAATTCTCTGGCTCCAACCAGAAGGAGACTACAACCCCCTAGGTTCTCCGGCTACAACCGCCTACCTCTAAGGCTCCAACTCAATGAATCTTTGGCTCCAACTGGAAGGAGGCTACAACCCCCTTTCCTCGTCTCATCCTATTGCCCTAAAATATAAGTGTAGACCAGCTGTCATGGACCCTACCACTATCACTACCAAAAACCCTATCACTCTCACTTCCATTATCACCATCAGTGTCACTGTCATTGTGTCACACATCCACTACAACGTAATAAAATTTTCGTTCTTCCTCAAGGAACATAATCCCCGAAGTCCTACAGGGGTCTCGTGCATGCTAGTTCTTCCTTGTTCACCTCCCTATGATCGTGGGTTAGGGCCACAGGCCAAACAAACCAGGCACCATTCACAACTCGCGACCTCGTGAGTCGTGAGTCAAAGACCCTCAAATTTTCTTCACAAATCACCAATACCCGAGATCATGAAATGGGTATAGCTTCCTTCTATCAGCGTCCTCTATGCATGACCGCTAGCTAGGCTAAACCCTAGCTCCTCTCGCTATTCGCCAATTTGTGAGTTCAACGGTTGAACTCTCATTCCTCCCTTATGCGATCCTCTGAGACTTGAAAGTCAGCGAAGGTTGACCTTCCCTTCACACTGCTCGCAACTCGCCCCTTCACAACTTGTAGCGTCGAATCTTGGCACCTTCCCCTCATGAAGCCTTGAGAAGCGATATTTAATTTTCCATCTCGTGTTCTCGCTACTCGTGACTTCATAAGTCCCAGTGTTGAGCTCTCATTCCCTTTTCCCGCGAATCCCCGAGACACGAGAAGTAAATGGAGCCTTGACTCCCTTCTCTAGGCGATGCATGTCCAGCCGTCAATCACGCGGGCCCTACCTGGAAGTTTGGTCATGTGTTTTTCTGGGGCTCGGCTCTTGGCCCATCACTAATCGCGACTTGAAGCGTCCAATCTTTCAGTTCTTACCTTGCGAACCTCTGAGTTCATGAGATCCCTAGATCTCTGCCACTTGTCCTCCTCGGATGGACGGTCCTGATCCTTTTGTGGCTTCACCACTTGCGACTTGGAGCATCCAACCTTTGGGCTCTTACCTTGCGAACCTTCGAGTTTGTGAGACCCCTGGATCTCTACCACCTGTCCTCCTCAGATGGATGGTCCTGATCCTTTCGTGGCTTCACCACTCATGACTTGGAGCATCCAACCTTTGGGATCTTTCCTTGCGAACCTCCGAGTTCACGATACCCCTGGATCTCTGCCACCTGTCCTCCTCGGGTGTACGGTCTTGATCCTTTTGTGGCTTCTCCACTCACAACTTGGAGAATCCAACCTTTGGGCTCTTATCTTGCGAACCTCCAAGTTTGCGAGACCCCTATTCACGAGGGATTAACCCTCATCTATCTCCCTATATATCTAACGACTGTCGGGTTTTCTAGCTAGCTCGGCGACTCAAATTGGTCCAGATCGCGGTGCCCTTTCCCATTGCTCCTTGGGCGTGGAAAAACCAATGAATCCAGATGTTCTCATGGACCCACTGGGGGTCTCTGATTCTGATTTCCTCGTTGTTCACGAAGATAGGGGAAAAAGGGTTAAGGCAATTCACTCACTCATTTATTCCTTCGATTAAATGGTAGTGAACAACCGCATATCCTCGACAGGATCTCTTCCATTGATCAATACTTATCCCTCTGTGCCACTTGGGATTTTAAGAGAGGTCATTCACTCTTAGGTGTAGAAATTTTGTCAGACTATGCACATTCTTGTCCTTTCGGGTTCTTGGGAAACCTTTCTAGGAGAGAATCTCCATGAAGGGTCTATTAGGGGAATTCTGGATCTGAGATAGAAACAAATTCTCGAGAACAGATTGGAGGTCTGACTCGGTTCAACTTATGCATAATTAGATTCATTTATCAACATAAGCCATCGTGATTTTTGTTATAAGCATATACAACTACTGATGCTGATCAAAATACCACACGGACCTTCTTATAATGAAAACATTCATAGTTCACAACTTATGAGCATAATTATCCAGTCACATATATCTCCGGATGCCGAATAAAACACTTCTCGAGAAATAACTTAGAAGTGGGTTACAGCTGGCGAGAGAGTGCTCGTTTCCCACCAACCGTGAAATTAGCGACTCCAGTAGTTACCAATAGCACCCACAGTGAGACCACGATGTCGAGGACTTTGTCTCTCTATCTACCGATTGACCCGAGGAGAAAAGGTTGCAATCCTTCCTCTCTTCTATCACTCACTCTTAGCGTAATGCCAGAGTTTTCCCTCGTATCTCTCCTATCAATCACTTCTGCCATATGCATTATCCTCTCACGAGGTTGCATATGGCACGATTACCCTCGATGTTGGTCATTCCTTGATGTCTCTCACCGGACGAGCGAGTTCACCTCCCATCCTCATCAAACCCATCAACCTACTAGCACGCAGGCGTGCAATTTGAGGGCCAGCGAGCCGTTTTTGGTTCTCCTGGCCAGTGGAGTTCAAATATGGTATTTAATTCTTGGTGGAAATTAGCACCACCTTTTCCGGGTGCCTTCACCTCCATGATGGTCTCTTTTTCACCACACATTCCCTCTCACCAGTCCTGCAATAATTCAAAATATCATTCACATTCATTATTGCTTTTCCTCGGGTCCATTTACATTACATATTCTACGTTTATGAGTTTTCCATAATTCTTGGCCAGTCCAGTTTTATTTACAAGTTGGGGGAAACAGAGGTTTTATAATCCCCTCCTCCTTAAAGGAACGCCGTCCTCGATGTTCTTAGCTAACATGAATTGCATTCTGGTAACAAAATCGGCGGATATGCACGTTTCCATGGCGTACTTCCATCTCTAATTGCCTCATCTGGGCTGAAATGTTTCCATTGCACCTTGACACGTGAAATGGTTCGATTCGGTCGGGTTTCCTTTACGTCCAATATGCATTGGGGTTACGGTAGAAATTCTCCCTCAGGTTCCACGGATCACGGACCAATCAATTATATGATTGGCATCATGTACATATTTCTTCAATAATGAAACATGGAAAACATTATGTTCTTTACTATGGGAGGAAGTGCTATAGGCGTATAGGCTACAAGTCTCACTCTATTTAGAACCTCAAAGGTTCCACAATACCGAAGTGCCAATTTGGCACAAGCTCCAGTACCAGGGGGAACTCCTTATGGGCTTAATTCGAGGATATACATGGTCTCCCATTTTTGAACTCTCTTGCGTTCTCTTTTTGATCAACATAACTTTTTGTAAATGCAGGGGAGGCCTTCAGATTTTGTTTTATTCGGGTCACTTGTTGTTCCATTTATTTCAACATATCGGGTCCAATAGAAATCCTATTTACAAGATTACTCTCCCGACTAGCTGAGTATTACAACTGTCGCCATAGGGACCTTGAAGGGACTCATATTTAAGGTTGCTTGGTAGCTGTTGTTGTAGCCAAATTCTACCAATGGAAGGTGGTCTTCTACCCATTTCCTAGGTTGATGCATCACATGCATCCATAACATATCTTCACAATATCTGATTTACTCTTTACGTACGTCCCATCGGTTTGAGTTTGATAGGTGGTGCTAAACAACCATTTGGTTTCTAAACCCACCATCAATGATTCCCAGAATTTGGAAGTAAATTTTGTATCTGTCGGATATTATCTCTTTCGGCATGTCGTGCGGTTGGAACACCTCTTTCATGAATGCATGTGCGATATCTATCGCCTTGTGGGTCAATTTGTGAGGGGATGAAATGGCCGGACTTCTTTCAGTTTATCCACCACCACCATAATGGCATCATTACTGTTTGGTTGAAGTTGGTAATCCGATTGATAAAAATCCATGGAGATGGTTCCCATTTCCGATGGGATGGGTAAAGGGTTAATAGATCTGCTTTGGGTGTAATGCGATGTTACGCTTTTAACTTTGTTGGCATTCAGGCTGGGCCAAATATTTGGCTATTTCCTTCTTCAATCAGGCCAATAAAATTGTTTACGGATGGCAGTAATCATTTTCACGGTATCCGGGTGACCGGTGTAGGGTCTTTATTATTAATTCATCCATGATGAACCTCTTCAAAGAGTGTCGTCACAATTGGGGATGTCACGGTCTATCTTTGTAGGTGAACAAGAAGCCTCCTTCGATGCGTCGATAGCTTCATACTTTACTTCATAAGTTCTTTGGCCAGGTCTGAGGGTCCTGAATTTGACGAAGGGATCTGTTTCTTGTGCCTTCGACTATGTTCTTGACATCTATCTCACAAGTACTCCGCAGTAGGGAATTGAATTGTTTTCATTCTTATAGCTAGGGGGCATGAACCATATTTTCCTTCCCTTTGATGTGTTTGACTTCAAAATAAAATTCACTAAGGAGGGCCATCATCTAGCTTGTCTAGCATTGAGCTTTGGTTGGTCAAACAAATATCACAATCCACGGTGATGCATCATAGAATTACAATTTTTCTTCCCAATAGGTAATGCCTCTACATTTTTAGAATACCTTGTAGGTGAATCTAGATCATGAGTCACATGGATTGATCTCGTGTTCATTCAATTTTTGGGATTAATTGGTAGATCACCTTTCCTTCTTGCATGAGGAATCCTCGAGCCGCCCCTTATAGGCATCTGTGCACATAAGGAAGTTAGCTTTTGGGTCAACAATTTTTAACATGGGTGCATGGGTTAGTAGATGTTTGAGGTTTGAAATCTTTCTTCACATTGCTTTGTCCACATAAATTTTGCTCCCTTCTTAAGGAGGGCATTGATTGGACAACCAATCTTAGAAATCTTTTATAAATCTTACGTAGTATCCCATCAATCCCATAAAGGATCTGATAACAGATACATACTTTGGGGTAGCCATTCCATGATGGACCTGATATTGTCAGGATCTAATGCTACCCATTCCTTGAATGAGAACGTAATGTCCCCGTGAGTGTATTTTCTTAGAAAGAGTCACACTTCTTGGTGCTATAGAGTTGATGCTCTCTTAGCACTTGCAACACAAGTCTAAGATATTCTTCATGTTCTTCTCTATTCTTAGAGAGTGATTAATATTTCATCAATGAAAACTAGTACAAAATTTATCTAAAAATTCTTGAGTACATTGTTCATTAAGCACATGAAAGTGGCGGGGGCATTGGTTAACCCAAATGGCACTACCACAAACACATAATGACCATCTGGAGTGTCTGGAAAGCGGTTTATGGATGTCTTCACCCTTAATTCAAACTTGATGGTATCGACCTCAAGTCGATCTTTGAAAAGCGGTAGCACCTCTCAAGCCCGATAGATCATCTATCACGGGCAAGGGTGTTTGTTCTTTATAAGTTGTATTAAAGTTATGGGTAATATATGCGCAGTCTAAGGGTGCCATCCTTCTTTCACAAACAGATTTGAGATTGCTCCCCATGGGACACCTTGGGTCAAATATAACCCTTATCCATCATTTCTTTGATTGGATTTGAGTTCCACTAACTCCCTAACTCGTTCTATAGGGTGTCTAGATGCCAGGCACCACTCACTAGCGAGTTCTCGAAGTCAATGTCTCTTCGAGAAGGTGGGCCAGGCACCTCTTAAGATACATCTCTGTACTCTCGGGATGAGGTGATCGCCGAGGGCTTGGTTTTAGTGCCTTGATTATTTTCAGTCCATGTATTGTATAGGGGACACACCTTTTCGGTAATGCTTTCACCATTTGTAGAGTGAGATTTGTCTCACTGAGACCGGGTTTTGGATCCCTTGGAGAGTTATCCTCTTTCCTTCTTTGCTCACACATTCCAAGGTTTTATGGTAACAGTCAATTTGGCTTTATGGGTGGCTAGCAGTCCATACCAATCAATCGGTCATATGACCCAGGGGTAATACATTAGGGTTGCTTGGGTGGGAATTTACCCAACACGATGGCGGCAGGATGGTATGGCTTCTACCACCTTTCTTTTAGTGCGAGTGGCTAACTATACTAACCATGGCAATTTTGTTTTCATGGCTGTTGGCTACACTTGTCAATGGTTTAGGGTTTATAACTAAAGAATTTGAACCGGGGTCCAGCCAAAAATAGACACGGATGGTTGAAAATCCACATACCTTCTATTTCCACCACTTTGAAGCTTGGTGAATTGACTTGGTTATTTTCCAAGGCTGCATATATATGTGACACACTTCTTGCCACATCATTGACTATGGTGGCTTCCTGCATGTTATAAACTTTGGGCTATTTTGTTGTCGGTGTGGGAAATCCCTTTGCATATGTTCTTCTCTGCAGCCCCAACATTTTAAAGGTTCCTCTTTGGGTTATCAGTATTCTTTTCGAGAATAGGTCTAGAATTTTTATTTCCATCCACCAAGGGAAGTTTTGTTGGTGTACACTCACGGGTTAGAAAGTTCACTACGTGGTTCTTCTTGTAGTTTTTCAATCGCGAGGATTTATTTCCCTTTTTCTAAAATCTCGAACCACTCCTCTATTTCACCGATTCGCCACGAGAGATACGCACGATATCCATATTGTTCATGACAATATGTTGCTTTTTCGAATAGTGTCTTCTAAAAACTTTGGCTCGTCGAATTCGATTCGGTTAAGGTATTTCTTGGGTAGTCAGCGATAAAACATTGTGCCTTTTCAGCCTACTGCTTTTGATGTAGGGTAAATATCTTAGTAAGTAAAGGAATTTGTTGACATACTCCTCCATAGTAAGTTGTCCCGGTTTGAGTTCATAAAAACTCTTTAGCCTTCTCATCAAAATACCTTTTTGACAAATAATTCTTCGATTACTTCTCCAAAGCCCCATTTCCAAGGCCGAGGTCCTCCTCATGAACCCCTTTCATATTCTTAAGGTATTCCACCAGGGATGAACGCTTATTCTCTTAAGGTATTCCCACCAGATGGAAGCCTTTCCATTCAGATTGAAAGTGGCCACTTGGGCCTTCAAGTTCTCTGAGAAATTATGGACTCTGAAATATTTCTTCAATCCAAGTAGCCAAGCCTCAGCTTCCTCTCCCTCCTTTATCTCGCCATCGAAGGAGGGAGGTTTGGCCTTTTTGAACTCCTCAAATTTATGACTCTTGGAAGTCTTTTTCTTCTTTTGTTTCTTTTGAGAATAGGAACTAGTCCTCCTACTGGAAGAGCCTTCTGAATCACCAACTTCCTTCTCAGTGGAATCGTCTAGCACTGGTCCTTTACTTCTAGGGTGGACCTTTCTAGATGTGCTTCTCTCAGTGTGGCCACTGACACGACCACGACTTTGCATCTCAGGTTCATGCTGCATTTGTCGCTATAGGTCGGATAAGCTCTGCAATAGAACTGCATTAATTTCAGTTTGCTTCTCTTGTTCTTTCATCATCCTTTCATTATCGGCCTTGCAGCTTTGCAATTCGACCATGAGACTCCTCACAGTCTTAGCTAGGCTTGGAGGGGTTCCTATTGCTCTTCTTTCGTTAGACTCTTCATCTCTGTTGTGGGAGCCTTCTCCCACCTCTTGGTGAGTCACCATTCTCTGCGTTTGTATATTCCCATGGTTGATCGTCCGCTTGAGTGAAAAGACAAACGCTAGCTGTTAGTCAAGAGTTAAATTCATTTTTATAAATTGTGCATAAATTCATAACCTCTTTCACTTGTATACACAGTCGGGTTCTCATTTTCCAAGTTTTTAATCCTGGACAAGGGAGTTAAGTCAAGGAGTTACTCCTCATAGGAGTGCTTCAAACGAGGTTTATGTGTGACTTGTGCATGAGCCCAATCAGGCCGAGTGTTGTAACCATGCTCTGATACCAATTTTTCACACATCCACTACAATGTAATAAAATTTTTCGTTCTTCCTCAAGGAACAGAATCCCCGAAGTCCTACGGGGGTCTAGTGCAAGATAGTTCTTCCTTTTTCACCTTCCTATGATCGTGGGTTAGGCCACAGGACATACAAACCAGGCGCCTTTCACAACTCATGACCTCGCGAGTCGTGAGTCAAAGACCCTCGAATTTTATTCACAAATCACCGATACTTGAGATCAAAAAATGGGTATAGCTTCCTTCTGTCAGCATCCTCTATGCATGACCACTGGCTAGGCTAAACCCTAGCTCCTCTCGCTATTTGCCGCTTTGTGAGTTCAACGGTTGAACTCTCATTCCTCCCTTATGCGATCCTCTGAGACTTGAAAGTCAGTGAAGGTTGACCTTCCCTTCGCATTGCTTGCAACTCACCCCTTCGTGAGTTGTAGCGTAGAATCTTGGCACCTTCCCCTCACGAAGCATCGAGAAGCGATATTTAATTTTCCCTCTCATGTTCTCGCTACTCGTGACTTCTTAAGTCCCAGTGTTGAGCTCTCATGCCCTTTTCTCGCAAATCCCCGATACACGAGAAGTAAACGGAGCCTTGACTCCTTTCTCTAGGCGATGCGTGTCCACCCGTCAATCACGTGGGCCCTACCTGGAAGTTTGGTCATGTGTTTTTCTTAGGCTCAGCTCTCGGCCCATCGCTACTCGTGACTTGAAGCATCCAATCTTTGGGTTCTTACCTTGCGAACCTCCGAGTTCGCGAGATCCCTAGATCTCTGCCACCTGTCCTCCTTGGATGGACGGTCCTGATCCTTTTGTGGCTTCTCCATTTGCGACTTGGAGCATCCAACCTTTGGGCTCTTACCTTGTAAACCTATGAGTTCGCGAGACCCCTGGATCTCTGCCACCTATCCTCCTCGGATGGACGGTCCTGATCCTTTCGTGGCTTCACCACTCGCGACTTGGAGCATCCAACCTTTGGGCTCTTTCCTTGCGAACCTTTGATTTTGTGAGACCCCTGGATCTCTACCATCTGTCCTCCTCAGATGGATGGTCCTGATCCTTTCATGGCTTCACCACTCACGACTTGGAGCATCCAACCTTTGGGCTCTTATCTTGCGAACCTTTGAGTTCGCGAGACCCCTATTCACAAGGGCTTAACCCTCATCTATCTCCCTATAGATCTAACGAATGCCGAGTTTTCTAGCTAAGCTCTGACAACTCAGATCGATCCTGATGTCACGCCCTTTCCCACTACCCCTTGGACGTGGAAAAACCAACGGTCCAGATGTTCTCATGGACCCTGGGGGTCTACGATTCCGATTTCCTTGCTATTCACGAAGATAGAGGAAAAAGGGTTAAGGCAATTCACTCCCTCATTTATTCCTTCGATTTAACGGTAGTGAACGACCACAAATCCCCCAACAGGATCTCATCCGTTGATCAATACTTATCCCTATGCTGCTACTTTGGGATTTTAAGAGGGTCATTCCTCTTCATGCAGGGTTGTCAAGACCTACACATTCAAGTCCTTTTTCCAAGTTCTTGGGAAACCTTTCTAAGGAGGGAATCTCTGTGAAGAGGTCTATTCAGGGGCATTCCTAGATACAGATAAGGGAAACAAATTGCCAAGAACGGACTGAATATCTAACTTGGTTCAACTTATGCAAAATTAGATTCATTTATCAACATAATCCATGCATGATTTTTCTGTTATAAGCATATACAACTACTAGTAATGATCAAAATACCACACATACCTTCTTATAATGAAAACATTCATATTTTCACAGCTTATGAGCATAATTATCAGAATACATATATCTCCAGATGCCAGAGGAAAAACACTTATCAGAAATAACTTCAGAAGTGGGTGCAACTGCGGAGAGGGGTGCTCGTTTCCACCCAACTATAGGCGTAGTGACTCCCAGTGGATTTACCACTAGCCACCCCCAAGTTGAGAACACGATGCTCTGAGACTGCGTCTCTCTGTCTACTAGTGACCAGGAGTGAAGGTTGCAATCCTTCCTCTTTGCTATCACTCACTCTGTGTAATACCAGAGTTTTCCCTCGCGTCTCCCCTCTCAATCGCTTCTTCCATACGCCTTATCCTCTCGCGAGGTTGCGTGTGGCGCGATTACCCTCGCGCTGGTCAGTCATGATGGCTCTACGAAAAGGCGGTTCACCTCCCCATCCCTCATCAAGCCATAAACCTACCAGCCTGCAAGGCATTAAATTTCAGGGCCAGCGAGCCGCTTTTGGTTCTCCGGGCCAGTGGAGTCCAAATACAGTATTTAATTATTGGTGGCAATTAATGCCACCTTTTCAGGTGCCTTCCACCTCCATCGTGGTCTCTTTTTCCTGCACATCCCCTCTCAGCAGTCCTGCAATAATTCAAAATATCATTCACATTCATTGACCTTTTCCTTAAGGTCCATTTACATCACATATTCACGTTTATGAGTTTTCCATAGTTCTTGGCCATTCCAGTTATATTTACAAGCTGGGGGAAATAGGGTGTTACACATTGTCACTATCACATCATTGTCACTACCACATTTGTTGTCATGTTTACAGGTATAGTGTGCTTTTCATTGATGGTAAGAACAATAGTGACGATGGCATGATTACAGGCAGAGTGTGCTATGACGGAAAATAGGAAAGAAACAATGATAGCATCGGGAATGATGAGACCATGAGAAACTGTTGTCTACAAGCTCAGGAGGACTAGCACAAGGCACAGAATTAGAGTTTCCAGATAGCTAGAGCTTATCATGAAGGATGCAAGGACCATTCGAAAGATTCCTTAGAATCTGTGATATTACAGAAGGAATCAAAGCTCAAGAGGAATAGTGCAGAGTTGCACACAGAGCGCAAGTGTGTGTCAGGACCAAGTGTGCAGAAGGATCAAAGGTCGAGGTCTTTGACACTTATAAATTCTTCCAATTTGGGAGGAAGCGTAAGCTCATGAGGAGGAGTGACAATGGCCATTGGATCGAACACTGTGAAGAATTTGGACCATTAGATCAGATTCCAGACAAGAGGAATGAGTGCACAAGAGATTAACAGATCCCATATATTATATCTATGCCCAAAGGACCAACAACCATTAGATCTAGTGGATTTGCAAGAAGGATAATTTTAAGAGGAATACCCGACAACCATCAAATTGAATTAGTGGAAGGATAGGATAAGTAAGGGATGAGATCTGAGATGTCGATCACTCAAATTCCCGTCAGTCATCGGATCAAATCAAATTTGGAGGGTCGTTGGATCTAAACCAAGGCAAAGCTACATCACATACAAATCAAGTCATCGATCCAATATCATGATAAACGAACGTCATTCTTTTCAGGTCTAAAGTTGCGAGGAGGTTACGCTTCGGAGAAATCTCACTTTAAGAATTTCAAGTTGAGAACTGAAATACCTGAAGCCTAGAGAGCCAGAGAGCCAGAGTGAATTACAACCATTAGATCCAAAGAGATACGTGGCGACAGATCGTGAGCTTCGGAGAAATTTTAAGTTTGAGATTTGAAATCCCCGAAGTCCAAAGAGCTGAAGAGTTGAAGTAAATCTAGATTGTCTGATCATCCGAAATAGATCTCAGCTGTTAGATCGTTCAGAGTAAATCTCAAGCGTCAGATTGTCCAAAGCATATCTTGGCCGTCTGATCTAGAGTATCAATTTAAGATTTTAAATCTCTGAAGTTCAGATACCCGGAGAGCCAAAATGAATCCTCGACCTTTAGATCTTCCGAAGTAAACTTCAACCGTCAGATTACTCTAAAGTGGAAGGACGGGATAAGATAGAAGAAGGGCACGCTAATATCAGCAGTCGAGAATCGGGCNTTAACCATGGGGGGGGTCCAAGATAGTGTTATTTTCCATGTGGGACCCTCATATGTGTCACCTTCCTATTAACTCTCACCCCCCTCACTCATTACTACTTACCACCTAACACCCCCTCTGAGCAAACCACAAAACCACTCATACATGCCACCTACCCACTACACATCACACTCCACTACCCACTACACGTCACACTCCACTACAACGCTCTACCTCCACACTCCACTTCACTACCTACACGTCTCACCCACGTCAGCAGACCACCTCAGCAAGGACATGAGTCGTTCAATCTGAAAGATCACTTTGGGTGTATTCTCAACCATTGATCATAGTACAATGGAAGGATAGTGTAAGTTTTAAGAGTTGAAATCCTGAAGTTCTGAAGGGAGAATTTCTGACAACCATCCATCTTAATGTTTGATTAAGTCTTAGCTGTCAGATTGAACATTGAAAGGATGAGTGTAAGGATCAAAACTGACCATTGATTTGTTTCCATGAAATAAACCATCCAATATGATCCGTCCACTCAGGAGCACCATCAAGATCATGAGATCGACATTCCTGTCGCATTGTGGGGCCATAACATGGTTGGGCCTTAATTTTTCATGAGCAGGCCATAATCAAACCGACGGTTTTGGAGAAAGGATGCATGGAGGCTCGTAGTGAATTATGGGGCAAAAAGCGGGTTTCCCTCAAACCGCCTGTGGACATGTCTGCAATCATGTGGTCACATGAAGTTCATAGCCCAAGGTCATATTGTGAAAATGATCTAGCACTCACTAAACCGAGATCATGAAGCGCCTTTTTGAATAGGAATTTGGTCACCGCCAATGGTCACGTGAAGGAAGGGGCTTAGAATCCAAAGAAGCCAAAATGACTCTCTATAACTGATAGAACGGAGTGATTGTATTTTCCAAAGAATTCTAAGAGATTAAGGGTGATCGCTAGAGGAGATGAAGAGTCTCGAGGTAACTTCCAGTGAAATGAAGAGTCATCATAGAGACAATTGACAGATGGAAAACTGTCAAAGACTGTAACTGCTGGAGAAGCCAAAGAATCTCAGGATAGCATCCACTAATGAAGAACAGACTCAGCATGATAGCTAGATAGAATGAAGAGTTAGGTGTATGATCTGACAAAGGACCTGTCATGATAAATATACACAGAACAGAGAAGATATTGTTTCTTCTGTTGAGAGTTATTCATGCCGGTAGAAGCATGTTGTGTGCAACAGCTGAAACACACAGAAGAGGCATAGTGCATATAATGGAAATGATACACAGAGAATAAAGAACAAAAGAAAGACATAGAACAAAGATTCATATCTGAGAGAGGAAGAGAAAGCCGAGGTGCACATGCAAAGATAGAGTAGAAGATTAGAAATCTCAATAAGATGTGAGAAGGAAGACATTGATGCAGGCAGAGTAGAGCAATGTAGCAGAACAATGATGAGATTGGTAAGCCATTCATAAATACTATATCATTGTGATAAATTTAAGAAAATCAAAGATTTATATTTTAGGTTGGTAGGGAGGTGCTAGGGAGGACTGTTGTCCTCATATTTTCAAGTGGGTTCTTGAACACAGGGAGTTGTAGCTTCTAGCTGGTTGCAGCCAAAAAAACTAGGGTGGCAGGGTGGTGCAAGGGAGAACTAT